>JAOXYL010000045.1:8232402-8242608 GCA_028564955.1 Terapon puta
TAAATGAGATGTGTGAGCCCTACAGCACTGCTGACTTAGTCACCACTTTTCACTGTCTCACTTTGTGTGTGTGTGTGCACTTACGCACAAACACATACAAACAAACATACACACACTGACAAACACACACACACACACACTCACTCACACACACACGTATTTTTCACATGTTGAATATAGCTTTGTTAACACCCGCAAAACACATGTACTATTTCTGATTCAATCAAGCGCTCAATCACTGTAGAGTGATAAGCTGGTAGTGGCACCAGCTGTTGCCATGCCATCCTGCACAAAATGGCCTCAGATCTTCCTGTCTGATCATTTTACCTGACCACCACAGGGGGAGCCTCTCTCTCTCCTCCTCTCTCCCCTCCTCTCTCCCCTCCCCTCTTCCCTTTGGCTGCTGTGATACCATTTAGTATGCTATACTAGTCGTGAGCCACTCCGTTTTGTGGGGGGTTATTATCACATATTCCAGTGATAAATGCAGAATAAATTAGTCAACACTGTCTAATTCAAATGCCATACTGAGAGAGGAAAGAATGAAAAAAACAGAACAGTGGAATAATTCCTCTTTATGGACATACAGTTACACACAAATGTTTATGAGGCCCTTTCCTTATTTCTCTCTCTCTTTCTCAGCAGGATCACCCTCAGGGAGGGTGTAAGCTGAAGAAGTGCCGTCCCACTCACCTGTGCCTGCTGACCACCTCTACGCTTTAGCCCCACCCCTCGCCCTGCCCCCTGGTTAGCCGCCAACATGGCTCTCACAGTCTGGTTCGTCTTCACCTGTGCTGTGGCTTTCAGCAACATTGCTCCGTCTTCGCAAGGTATGTAATAAATATTAACATTGTGTGGTATTTTTCATATTATCATATTACATTAAAACACCGTATATTTGGGACCATAAGGTGCACCGGATTATAAGGCGCAATATCAATGAATGGGTCTATGTTCATATTTTTTCATACATAAGGTGCACCAGGTAGGTGCATTAAGCGAAACAAAACAGTCGGTATGCATTACCCCGCGAGTCTCCTGACTATGGAAGCCGCAATGCTCCGACAATCCATCAAGCGGTGCGGCTATGATGTTTATCAAAGTCATAATAAAACATTTTGGCAGATTTTTGAGCGTCATGTACCACATAAAATCGGTTCGAGGTCAGTAGGCACAACCAGAATTAATACATTGATACATAAGCTGCACCGGATCATAAGGCGCTGTGTAGATTTTTGAGAAAATTAAAAGATTTTAAGCGCGCCTTACAGTCCAGAAAATACGGTACCTGAACTCACATCTATCTCCATTCAGTATTTATACTGCGTGTGTTGTATACCATATACAGTATACAGTACGTATAATTTTGTATTGCTTCACTTAGCCAGCTTGTAAAGTTGCACTTATGTGCCTGTTGGTTTCATTGTGCCCTGTAACTGGCCTGACCAGGTTATTGCAAATGAGGATGTAATATTTATATAGTAGCTACGTGATGAAGGTTGTAAGTGTATTGACTTGCTGACCAGGCTAGAAACACTGCACTTGATTAACCAAACTGTCCCTACAGGAGACGGAGCGAGAGAGAGAGCATGTGTTTGAGCGAGGTGGAGAGTGCATATGTGAATGTCAATAAAATTTCTTGTCATCTTGGTGTCAGTTGGAGCGTGGCAAGAATATAAGGGGGAATCCGTGCATGTAATGGTGCCATATGTGTGACCTCCTTGAATGTGCCATGTAGCATGTTTTATTTTGAGTGTGTTTGTGTGTGTGCTGGCTATGTAAACCTGGCAGCAGGTGACCTGGTTGGGCTGGAGTGATGCTGGAGGGTGTGCTTGGTGTGTTTGCATGTGTGTGTGTTGGATGATATGTAGGAGGGAAGGAGCAGGGATTGCAGGGGGACGTAGAGGGCTGAGGAGGGAAAGGAGGGGCTGTTGGGTGTCCTGCTAGTGGCCTGCCACACAGACAGCAGCACACCATCTGCTGTATGCTCTCAGTCAGCTCCGTGCCAACGAGCCGCTGGGTGATGGACAGCTAGGACGAGGAGGAGGAGCTTCAGGGAGAGCCAGAGTTGCTGCTGGGAGGGGCAAGTGATGAAGCAGGAGGAGTCAAAGAAAACAGAGGGAGGGAGGGTAAAATTAAAATATGTTCATATATGCTTGTGTCAGCACTGGTTTTAGCAACCCCCCCTCGGGTAAGCTCTGATTGGCCAGGTGCAGTTCTAATTTGAGTAGGTCCTGTTTTTTTTCTGTCTTAATTTGGCTGTTTTTGTAACATTGGATTTGAGTAGCGTACGTTCTGTTCCATCGGACACATTTGGCCTCTGGCGCTGCGTTGCATTGTGTTTGTGTGTGGGGGTGTGTGTGTTTGCTTGAATTAGCCTCCAACTATCTGTGTGACCTGGCACTTGGGGTATTAATAATGCATTAATAATCAATTGACTGTTATCTGTATTCAGCCCCAAAGCACAGGCACAACATTTGGTTTGATGAAATGAAGAAAACCCTTTCCTTTTTTCTTTCAATTGGAGTCAGGCACACAGTCATGCACATAGACACATGCTTATGCCCACCCACACCGCTTTGGTGCTCATAATTTTGGCAGTCAGATTTTGGCTGAGATGGATTCTCTCTATTGTACTGTGGTGTGACCAGAGGAGAGGGAGAGAAAAAGAAAATGGAACAAGAGAGGCAGAATTTAAAGGAAGAGGGCAGGGTTGTGATGTGATGAGAGCTACTGAAATCACTCTCAGGCTAATCAGAGCTCATTTGGAAAACCTGCAGGATCAACACACATGGCTTCACAGTCTAATGTGTACCCATGCTCCTCCTCGGTGTCCCGGCTAATCTGCCATGCTTTAAACTGACTCTGCTCCTGGCTGCACATTCTAATATTTACCCCTAACACTCACACATTTATTCTCCTCTGGAACCAGCTCTTTAACGCAAATGTTCCTAAACAGCATGAGCTCACATACTTCTTCCATACTCCGTCCCATAATCCTTTTTCACCTGCCCACAGTGGATATTTACTCAGTTAAATCACTGTGCGTTTCTCCATTTCTCTTTAAAAGGCAGTGGCGGTGTGAAACAAATACAGTATTTTCATGTGTGAATTAAACTCATAAGAACCTAGACAAATAAAGTCATGTTCCTAATGGTTTATACAATACCCCTCCACCAGCCTGTCCCGGCAGGCTCCCAGACAGACTGACATGCGTACCCTGACAAACAGAATGTCCCGCTGATTCCACAGAATGCTCGAGAATGTACAACCCTTCATATGCAGTGTTGTTGCTCTGAAAGCCCATTAGGCTTGCTTAATGTGGCAGGCATTGCAGGCAGCTGCGCCGTACGTGATGAAGCCCTGACACAGAGCTTTCATTTAGCACAGCAAAAGCATCAGCGTGTGCATGTGTGCGTGAGTGTATGCATTTGTATTTATTTGCGCCGCGGCCGACAGTCAAGACATTATAAGGCTACTTGTAGGTCCTTTCAGTCTGTAATACGTGTGAGGTGTGAATTTGCAAGTATTTACATACAGACTATGTACATAGCGATGTGTACGTACAAGGGTCTGTATGGGTTTTTGTGCTCACATGACTGTGTTCACATGTCCAGATGGGGATGTGTGTTTGAGCATTTTGCGAGTTTATGTGTGTGCCACTCATATCAGGACACCAGTGCCAGCTGAATCTGTTCTCATCTCCCCTGTATTTAAGCCTTTGCTCTCAGATCAGTCGTGTGGAAAGGCCTCTGGTCCTTTAGTGCACATGCAGACATTTTTATCTGTCTTCCCCTCCTCTCCCTGGCTTTTTTTCTTCTGTGCCTTGTCTCCTGAACGGTAGTTATTATTTAAAGATGGGGGACTAGCTGTTTTTACACATCTTCTCAACAAAGTGCTTTAGTCTCTCGACTGCCCTTCCCAGAATGTCTGAATAGGGACTGATCTTGATGCAGTATTTTGCTTTCTATAATGCAAGGGTGGACGGTTATTTTTCATGGTGGGCCACATGAAGAATTTACTATGCCTTTGTAAGCCAGGTGCTTTTTTTGTATGACTGAGCTTATAGTTATTTGGGGTCTAAGTGTTGCTCAACCCTAGATTTAAAAATCTCAGCAAATACCAGAAAAAAGACTTGACCTGAAACCACATATAGGAATTTTTGCACAGAGAGTATACTTCCAGTTTTGCAAGACTGTAATATTAAAATCATAATTTGAAAACTGCGACCTACTCACTAATTCATAAGAATTGATTATCTGACAGGCTGGTAGCAATAATATTTCGAAAGGAGGCAATAAAGCGCCAGTGCCGCTAACCGTCCGATGTGCACTTGGCTTTTTGTTGTTGTATAATTTGCTGAACAGCAAATTGTATTACTTTAATGTGTGTTTTGTAAATTCTTAGCCTCATAGCTATCAGACAGCTCTTGGGTGTATTTCAGGCAGAGCCCTGGAGTTGTGCATGGTATAAGCTGATCAGAGCCAGAAGACAGTCAATGAGCTTAACTTTATAACATTCTTTTCATTGCTCCTCCATACTGCACCTGCTGCTGTTAAGGTTGTATTGAATTATTTAGTTTCTTATTAATCATACGTTGAATTATGGGAAGTACCATGGGAATACAAGAGTACCTCTTTGTGTTTCTACAAATGGCCCAGTTTCCTTTGACATAGGTATTCGTTGCAGAATCACAGATAGATGATTCGAGTTCAGGATTGTACAGAGAACTTGCATTTTCAAGATTCTAATAGCTTTGTGTTTTATAGACCAAGGCCATCAGAGGCGACTAGTTTTGTATGTGTTTATAGAGACAAGTAAATGCTGTCATTTTGTCTGAAAATGACCTTTGAATATGTTGTCCCATTTTTTTTTCTCCGCCATAAAGCTGAAATCCACAGGCTTCACTGACACTAATTGCTAATCTAGCGGCTTGTGAATATTGCTGCACATCATCTGGATTTTGCAATAAAGAACCGCTGTAAAGCCTTTTTTTCCCCTCTCCAGTTTCCCTCTCTTTGCCTCTTGCATGTGTTTTCAAGCTTTCGTTGCCTCCCAATCTTATTAGTAATAGTCGGTGCTTCTCACTTCCCTCACTCCTAACATTGGCTTCTCATTTTCATCCAATCTCTCTGCTTTCTCTTCCCTAACACCTCAGCTATTACTCCCTCTCTGCGCATCGTAATGTCCTTTCCCCACCCCACCACCCCCCCACACGCACACACACAACCACTTTTTTTTTCCATGTCTCTCTTCTCTCTCTTGGACCCTCTTCATATTCCACTATACCGCTTACATTTTCCTCCTCTCCTCCCTTTTCTGTCCTCCCACCATGCTTTCTCTTCCAGCCCCTTCCTCCTCTGCCCATCACCTCGTCCCATCCAGCCTCCTTCCTAGGGCAGTACCCCCCTACCCTACCCCTCGCCTGTTATCCTCTGCCGGCTATCTGTTAACATCGCTTGTCATTGTCATTCCCTGCTTTTCCCTTTCCCTTTCGCTCTCTTTTGCCTCTTTCCGTCTTTCTCCCATCTCTCGTTTGCTACCCCTCTTGCTCCCTCCCCAGAGCTCAGGGTTGCTGTGCTCTTCAAAGACCTTGGCTGAGAGCAGTAGATCACAGAGAGGCCTGTGTGAGTGAAAGGTTAATGGATGGCCTTTGAACATATATTGGTAGTCGGGGGCAGGCGGGAGGAGGAGGGAGAGGCCGAGGCGGAGTGGCGGTGTGTGCTTTCAAACCTCCCTTTGAAGATGACGCACGCCTCTCTCATGTGTCTACGCCTGTATACAGGGGCTGTGCCTTTTTGTTTATTCATTCGTTCGCAGCCTTAGCGTACGTGTGTCTTTGCGGGCGTGTGCCTGTTTTGTTTGTGTGTTTGCTTGTTGTTGTGTGTGTGGGGGTGCGTTAGTTTGTGTACATTGATTCGTGTACCGCAAACAAGCTCCTACATAAAGGGTTGGGGACTGTGTTCCTGTTTGTGCAGTCGTGTGATAGCTGCCTCTTTTCTCTCAGGGCCTAGCCGCGCAACTTTGAGGCTTTGTAGCCGTGAAGGACTGCGTGTGTGTGTGTGCATGTGTGTGCGTGTGTGCATCCAGAAGTGCTAGTTTGTGAGAGTGTGCAGACTTTGTTGTTGTGTATGAGTCAAGCATGTCATGTTTTTGAGAATGTGTGCATTAGCTTGTCGCATGTTTTGTGGACTGCAGATTGATAATTACCAGCAGCAGCTTACGGCTAGCAGCCAAGGGCAGAGAGAGTAGCAGAGGGGGGGGAGAGAGAGAGAGAAATGCAGGGAAAGAGATGGATGAGTGGAGTGGCTGGTAAAATGTTGAGGGGGAGTGGGGGCGGAGGGTAAAAGAGGAGAAAGGGGTGGAAAGGGAAGAGGGGAAAACTGGAGGTGAAGGGTCAGGACAAGAGAGAGGAATGAAGACATGGAGGGAACGAGGGGAGGTTGAAGAGGACGGGTGGGGAGGGTAAATGAGAGAGTTTCCGGGTGGTTGAAATTGGATAAGGGATCGAGGGATGGTGCTGAGGTGAAAAAGAGAAAACATAGAAGGGGGGAACATATAATATATACTGTGTATCCTTGCACGGCAGGTGAACCAGATGGCATGCCATGATGCGAGGGATTTAGCATCATTTTACAATCAAATCCATTTTTAATTCATAGATATAAAACTTAAGGAAAGGGACGACCCTGATGAGGCAAACTGTAGAAACCAACAAATACTTCTAAACAGATGATCATAAACACGTAACATAAAAATACACGCAGATACACACACTGTCCTCAAGTCCATGCTTTTGGCTTAGTGTATAAGGAGGTTAATTAAGTGTCTAATGCAGTGGCAGGACTGGGCTTTGACACTCATCTTTCCTAACAAGTCTCTGGATGCGTCTTGCAACTCTTCCAAATGCACACACAGACACACATATCTTTCTGACAGCAGGCCTCGCACGATAGTCGCTCCTTCTCCCTCCTCTCTCCTCCACGCTTTATTTCTCACTCTCCCTCCTTCTTCTTATCACTTTCTTCTCCTCAGTCTCTTGCCACCTTCCCCACTTGCCTCTCTCTCTCTGCTTCTCTGCCTCTGCTTCGTTCCTCCATCATCCCTGTGGCTGTTTCCCTGCATCACCTGCAGTTTTACTCCACCGCAATGTTTATACGAATCTAGGTCTGACTCACTGTCTGCTGCTGGCCTGCCTATTGTGATACGTGTTGGAAACAGAGAACAGAATAGAGTTGTGTTGGGCCTGTAGCACAGCTCCCATCCCCAGGGAGATGGAGGATATTTTACACCGGGTGAATCTCCTACTTTTTAGGCAGGCTGATTTTTATTTTGGGCTATGTCGTTTCCCCCCGCTGAGACGCTTTTATTGCATAATTAGGCGCCAGGGCCAGCAATGAAGTGGTTTGACAGTATGAGCACGTCGCGTCTCGCCTCCCTCCTCAAGTTTGTGTGTGTGTGTGTTGCTCTGTGTCTCAGTGGCTTTTTAACCGCCTGTCTTAATCTCTCTGCTATGCCTGCTAGTTCCCCCTGCAGCAAAGTTTGTCAACACACAGTGAGAGTTCTCGAGGTTGAGGATGGATGAGGGTTAGAGTTTGTACGCGTCTGCCTGCAATAATTTCTTTGTGTATGTGTGTGTGTGTGTGTCCTGGCAAATGCGCGAGTATGTGTTGCATGAGGGTGCGTGTATCCCGTTTCCAGTGGGGGCACATTTAATTCTCTCATGAATGATGTAATGTTAAGGGCTGTGCTGTAATTCAGTTCCGTTAGAGGACTGGGCTGCTGAGGAGAGTGGCTGCCTGCATTGAGAAAATCTGAACAAAGGGAGGTCTTCTCACCCACGAATCTGTCTCCCTCACTCCTTTTCTGTCACTGATCTTGTGCCTCTGTGAAAAACGGTCGTCATGTTCATCTTCTGCCAGCATCCAGTTCGATGGTTCCTGTCTTTCTCTATTGTTACCCTGCCTAATTTGCTCTACCAATTTGTTTCTCCTTCGCTGTGTGTTAGCTCAACTCGACTCCATCAGATAGGACGTGTGTCATTTTGGTGCTGCTTTGTATTCTGACCTTATAGCATGGCTGGTGACTCCCCATACAGTCGCCCCTCATCTCATCTCCTTCGTCTCCTTCGCCTATAGGAGACAGGCGGAGGAGTCAGAGGAATTGAGATAGCGTCCTAGCTCTGAGGCCACCGTTACCCCTTCCCCAACACACACACACACAAACACACGCACTCACACAAACACACATACACACACACCATCCCACAAGCAGCCCCCACCCACTGCACCCTCATGTTAGGCCTTTAGGTTTGTCTCAGGATGTCACTTTGTCACAACTTCTCAGCTTGAAGGCTGTCTGGATGTGACAGCTCTGGCCACATCGCCTCAGCTTGTCTGTGGTGACAGGCCATGCTCCAGCGAGTCATTACGCTAACTCACAGCGCTAAGTGAGTCGCTAAGATACAGCGCTAAGCTGATAAAGTACTGGAGAAATTGGTCGGGATGATTCTCTGGTAGAGAGGGATTCCCATCACTGAGACCTCTTAGTTCTGTCCAATGACTGTAAAATTACTTGTTCTTCTTCGCCAGCTTTACTAAGGAAGCAACCTGAAAATCATGAGGGAGTTATCTCTTTTGGCCAGAGTTGAATTTGAGGGCATATGTAGATGTATGCAGTATACTTTTAATATTCCACTGCGATCTGAGCATACGCCCCAATTAGCGTTAATGCCACTTAAAGCTCGCTTTAAGGACGGTGGTATAACAAGAATCCCACCTCATCAGCAGCATGCCCAGTTTCTCAA
This sequence comes from Terapon puta, assembly GCA_028564955.1. Lineage (NCBI taxonomy): Eukaryota > Metazoa > Chordata > Actinopteri > Centrarchiformes > Terapontidae > Terapon > Terapon puta. The sequence continues at coordinate 8,241,209 of JAOXYL010000045.1, forward strand.
CTACCCAAACTGCTTGGCGTGAATGTTCTCTGGCACTATGCTTCAGTGCTATGCTAATGAGTAGCATTAGGAGATGACTGCTGGAACGTACAGCGGGGCTAAGAGGGGCTGATCACATTTCGGCCCCTGAAAGACAGTCAGCCATCCAGCTAACAAGTCTGCCTTAGGGCCACAGAGCTCCACAAGTATAATCTCCTATTGTGACTCAATTGCAAAGTCTCTATCACAGTCTCTGGCTACCTGCAAGGCCAAACCTTCTCACTCAATTATTTCTGAAAAAACACACTATAGAGTGCCTGTGATAACACAGTCCAAGGTCAAATTGTCATAGACATTGAAATCAAAGTGCTTTTATGTTTGAAAGCCTGCTGCTGATGATGGAACATTTTTGGTAGTGTTTCAGTGAAGAGAAATCTTTGTCTGTTCATTCTGTGAACTTTTGCGAATTCTAAATGTAGTTTATGAGAGTTGGTTTTGACATATACTAAGTACATCATTTAACTTTTCTCCAGTGTTGGGCACGACTCTGAGTTGTAGGTCATGCCGTCTCCTCTCCAAATGATTTTGGATCTTTGCAAATATTTTGTGTGTATGTGTGTTAGGGTGTGTGTGCATGGTACAATGTCAGACTGAGGGTGTGCAAAGACTAGCTTAGCTTCCGCAAAATTATTGTCTAAGGGTCCAAGCATCTATCCACCCTCAGGCTTTAATTACTGTGTAAGGATAATGAGTCAAATCCAATCAGTTCTCTCTCTTGCTCTTAATTTGTATGGAGTTTCTATTATGAAGCCAACCGCTTCAGCCCCTCACACCAGCTGCCCTGGAGTGACACCAGGCCCCTGTCTGTCGTGTATGTGTGTGTGAGATCTCTGTCTCTTGCACAACACCACATCCATGCAAATCAGCTCTTATAATTATTGAATTGGCTCATATCATCATCAGTATGTGTGACAATTGGTAACCATTTCTTGTGCGTGACAGATATTAACACAGTTTTATATACCGTGGGAGATGATGAGAGATGAGTCATAGTCTCACTGTGAGGGATTAGATCCACCTATACATATGGCTGCTGCCGAGAAAGACACTTTGTCATCCAGCTATTATGAGTCTGACAGGCACGACTAAATGGCCACGTGTGTTTGTGTGAGCGTCTGTGTGTGTGTATTGGCTGAAGAGACCCTGAAACCTTAATGGATTCCTGCAGAGTGAAGGACAATTGTAGCCCATGGCCAGTCCAAGCTTATCCTCTGCTCATCTCATCTCAGCTCAGCTCAGAGCCAGCCACAGTTCCAGCTAGGCCTCAGGCCATCTGGCTGAAACACAACCACGTAGACACACTCTCTCTCTTTCTGTCTCTCTCTCTCTGTCTCTCTCTCCCTCTCTCTCTCTCTCTCTCT
>JAOXYL010000045.1:8264717-8290450 GCA_028564955.1 Terapon puta
TGTTAGAAAAAAAGGTGGATGCTTTTTTTTTCTTGATGAGGAAACATTTCAAACAGCCCGTGCAAAAATGTGTTTGTGACTGTTTCTTATCTGACATTTGGGCGCCTCAGATATCACGTCATTGTATTTCCCTTCCCAGCCATAGTTACAGTAAAGAGCAGGCTCTCAGGTATGACTGCTATAGCACTTCATATCAACTTCTGCGTGTCATGGATAATGAAAAAGTCATTCTGAGATGATAAGACGGAGGATGAAATGAGAACACCACACTGCATTTTGGCAGTCCATCAATATGAGAGGGAGGTTTGGATGTATTGTATATCTGAGCCACATAAAGGCCTGTACAAAGCTCGGATTAGGCCCAGGGAGAGTCGAGGCAGAGACACACGGGCGGCAGCACTCACAGACTTCCGCGCTGACTGCGTTTGATCAGCTAGGATTTTGTAGTTATGATGTGTTGCTTTTATCTTCGCATTAGGTTTGGTTGTTAGTGATGGTGACTTCTCTGATACATTTGATCAATTATTTACTTCTCCCTGACTTGTGATGATGCTTTCCCTCCATCTCCTCCTCTGCTCCTCCCTGCCTCTCCGGAGAGCAGGCTTTGAGAGGCTCAAAAAAGTGTTTGTCACCCCAATTATTGTCGGGCTAACTTTTGAACTCAACTTCTGAGAGACATCTTACATTCATATGCATGTGTCCTTCACTCTCTTGATCTCTTTTTTTGGGGTTTTTACTGTCAGGTTTTGCGGCTCTCTAACAAATCCCTTACATCCTTTTATAACTCTCTAAATGTGTCTCTCTCACTCACTCTGGATTTCATCTGGAGCCTCTAATTCTTTATTCTCTTTTCTCTGAATTCCTCTCGGGTTACCTCAGGCCCTCTAACCACCACCCAAGTGACCACCACTCTTCCGGCACGGCCCTTCACCTCCAGTGCCAGCCCTTCTACTGCCCGCCCTCTTGTCCCGACCTCTCGCCCGATTGGCTCCATCAACAAACACCCCGATCTTCGACCAATCACAGCCACCGTACCTGTCACCCGCCGCCCACCCCGCCCTCCTCAAGGCCCCGAGCCCCATGTCTGCGAGGCCAAGTTGGTCCGTGGTGTCCAGTGGCCCACCACACAGAGAGGAGAAACAGTAGATCGTCCATGTCCCAAAGGATCTCTAGGTGAGGACATTTGCATGTGTGTTATTTTTAAACTCGTGGGCATCTTTTCCGCCTCATGAAACAAACAACACGAGTGTTTCAAGTTTGAAGCGTACTCACACCGTATGTCCTCCATGCATGTGGGTGTTTGTGCGTGCAGTACATCTTTGTGCACGTGCCCAAGTGATCAGCATGTTTGTGCTCTCACACTTGTTTTTTTTTCCGCTGTTGCCTTCTTCTGTCCCTGCGCTGGTCCCACCAGCAGGCACAGTCCCCGAGGACTCGCAGATGAAAGCCTGTCCTCCACAAATGAAAGACTCATCTCCCACAGAAACAGAGCTGATTGAAAGTGGCGAATAATGAAATGAAAGGCTAGACAACACAGGCTTCACCTCCCTTCATGCACGCTTCTATACCTTGAAACATGCAGCCGTTAAAAAGCTCTCTTTAGTTACATGAAAAAAAAGTCCCTTTCCTCCATCTTCTCCTCCGATGCTGCTTGCTGTTGCTGTATGTTCTCTCTGTGAAAACGGCAGTAGAATTAAATTAGCAGCTGGCTTAATTGGCTGGTCTTGGCACAGCTCTCAAACCCAATCTGTGGTCGATGGAGGAGAGTATAGAGACAAGCGGGAAAAGGGGTGGGGAGGGGGGATCAGTGGGGAAGAAAGAAAAAGGGGGTATGAAATGCAACGCCACATCTGCTCTGATCCCTCTACAACTGTGAAGTGTTGCTGCATTGTCTTGGTCGTCTCTGCTCTTCCGCTCTGCTTCTGTCTCTTTTTCTCTGTCTCGCTGGTCTTTCTTCTCCTGTCTCGCTGGTCTTTCTTCTCCTCTGTCTCGTCTTTGTGACTTGACGTTGGTTATTTGTGTTAGCAGCAGCAGATAGACCCTTCTCTGGTTTTACCCCCGCCTGCTGTCCTTTCTCTGAACTCTCACAACGACACAGAAAAACCTAGCTGGAAATGAGGGTTGGTGGAAGGTGCTTCCCTGTAGGTGTTTTTATTTGACAGTGAGGGATCATACCTGATGTCTTTGGTGTGTGTGTGTGTCTGTGTGCACAGTAAACGTCATGCGGTACATCTGCACATGTCCCTTTTAAACCTTTCTTTTAGAGCATGAAAGCCTGTTCCCGCCGCAGCCTTCTCCTTCCTCCCTTTCCCCTCCCTCACTCCCTTTCTCCCTCACTGCCCTACACTCCATTATTTAACCTTTTCCACTTCTGACCCATTTTCTCTCAGACTTTATACTTTACCTCCTCCCTCCCCCTTCCCTCTCATCTTCAAACACTTTGAGTATTACATTTTTAAAATTCATTTGATTCCATTTTTCCTTGGTAAAAAAAAAAAAAAAAAAAAAAAAAACCTATCACACTTTTTTCGTGCTCATCCCTCTCCTCTACACTTTCCCCTTTAATTGCAGACAACTAACGCTTAATATCCCTCCATTCCCCCCCCCCCCCCCTCCCCTCTATTTCTTCTCTCACTGCTCATCTCCAGGCATCGCTTCCTTCCAGTGCTTGGCGGAGCAGGTCACGTGGAACCCGCGGGGTCCTGACCTGAGTAACTGCACCTCCCCGTGGGTCAACCAGGTGGCCCAGAAGGTGAGACCTGAAGCCGTACCCCCTGGCCACAGGCCTGTCCCCCTCCTCTGCCCCACTGCCCCGACCATCCTCCCTGTCCACCTCCACACACATATTAACATATCTCCAAGGCTGGCCTGATTAAAATACAGACTCATTTCAACTGGCCCTTCATTACAAGGCATCTGCTCTTGATACTTAATTAACTCTCTTTTTTCACTAATATACTTAAATTACAGCTAGGCTGAATTATTTTTAAAAGTCAGAGCCTCTCAGCTTGTAAAGTACTTTGCACCGGTTCAGTTTCTCTATCATAGTCTTACATAATGCATCACACCTGTACAGCAGCTAAAATCATGGTTTTTAGACGATGCACATTGTTTTTAACGCATTCCACTACTATTTAAATTGCCTGACTATGTTATTTTAGTAAGCTGATCAATCCCCAGTTTTGGTGGTAATCAGATTTCAGAAAAGCCCATATAAATGTCAATTACAAATAAACTAGTTAACGCAGCTACATTTCTTTTAGAGGCCCTTAAAGTGTGTGCATGTGCCTAGAAGGGAAAATAGGATCACATTGTAAAGTAACATCATTGGAAGAGTCCATTATACCTTCTCCTTTTGGCAAAAATCAATTGCAATTGCAAACTGGTTACTAAGGGTGTAATTTGCAATTGAAACGGCACTAGGGAGAATAAAATCCTCACAATGTGCTACAAGGTCCATCTTTGTTTACAATGATGTGAGAGGGGCTGACAATAAAGACCTTTTTTTGGAGGGAGTCTGGGGAAATCTGATTACTGAACAAACAGCAAGCAAACTGAGTTTTTTGTTGATGTTGAGACAAACTAAAAACATATGCTTTTTGTACTGTAAACATGTAAACATTTAACAGCCTGAATTTTCCAACCACGCTGAATATGACTCAAGTAATGAAAGCAGATCTCTTTTTTATCATCCTCACACTGTCACTGAATGTAAACATGTGTTTGTTTATGTGCGCCCATGTGCAGATAAAGAGCGGTGAGAACGCTGCCAACATAGCTGGTGAGCTGGTGAACCATACACGGGGTCGGATCCAGGCTGGAGATGTCAGCTCGTCTGTGCGACTGATTGAGCAACTGCTGGACATACTGGATGCGCAGCTTCAGGCCCTGAGGCCTGGAAACAAGGAGTCTGCTGCACGAAACTACAACAAGGTAGAAGAGAGTGTACAAGCACACACACATAGGTGCACACACGTCCGTGCCTATATTTAATTCAAGCATTAGAAAGGGACACTGAGGTTAATGCGAATTTACCCCCCTAGTGCACATGCAAGGATGAGTGAGTTTTTAATTTACAGTTTTTTTTTTGTTTAGCTGTTTAATTCTTGGCTTTGTTTTCTCCCTTCCAGCTCCAGAAGCGAGAGCGGACCTGTCGAGCCTACATCCAGGTAGCTTCTCTCTTTTATCTGCCTGCTTTACATGCCTGTGGAGTAGGACTGCTCTGTGACTTAGAATAACGGAGGGAAGATAAATCCTTGAGCAGACTAGGTTTGTGGATGAGATTCCTTCGGCTCAGTGCTCTGTATTATGATTTATATTGCCTTTGGAAGCATCACTTATAGAATTTCTGGTTGTGCCGAAGAGCAGTGTGAGTAAGTTCTGGTGTAACTCCTTGCAGGCAGCATGCACTGTATTTAAATGTTTGCTGGGGTGTTTCCTGGAGCAGTGAAAGCTGATTTATAGTTTTTCTATTGCTCATGGTGTACATGCAGTTGAGATATGGGTTCGGCTAATGTGGAAGTCATTTTTCTTTGACATAATCTCAGCTTTGTTGGACTGTGATAGAGTCTAATATTGGCCTTGGCCTCATTGTGTTGCACAATAAGGTACAATATCTGTGGCTCTGAGAAAATGTAATTTGACGATAGTATGAAAGGCAACAGTTTGTGTTACTACACCCTTCTGTGCTTTTTCAATATTTGTGCAATATCTCTAGTTCTGAGAAAGCTGTAATGTAATATCATGAAAAGGCCTTGTGTATGCTTCTCTGTAATGATGAAATGCGGCACTCTGCAGCACACAGTCTTTTGTGTGTCTTGACCTGTCTGCAGCGTGCTGTAATATGACACCACATCTTCTGATCTCTGTTGGTGCAAGATGAATGTAAAGGCTGCTGTGTAGTATGTAACTGATCATTATTTTTTGTCACACGCTGCAAGGTTGTTCAGGATAACCACGCTGTTCAGAGGATAACGCAAAAAGACCCTCTGTCTTTTTCATCTGCAGCAGATAGGGTGCATTCTGATGCAAAATTCATTTTGTTAACAGCAATGCTCTTTATTCCACACAGCAGTCAATCCTTCATTTTGAGAGGCCTGAGCAAGAGAATTACATGATTCATCAAGCAGGCTACTCCAATAAATTGGATAGCTGATACAACCATCAAAATTGCCATTAAATGAATTGTAAGTGTGAAATAGAATGGTAATATGTCTGACATAGCACAGTAATAAATGTAGTGCAGGGGAGTGGTGAGTTTCTAGGAAATTATAGTGGAGTAGTAGTGACATTATACTGTGAAGTGGTCAAGAAATATGTTTATGCTGCACCAGTATGGTACAAAAAAAGTGTACTTAACAAAAACGGGTAATAAAGGAATGAAGAACTAAGTGATAATTATTGAATAGCTAATTAACAGCTTATGGCACTTCCCTAAAACTGAGAACAGACTGCTTGACACTGACTTCATGAACACGCGTCTAATGATCAGTTACTAGATATCTGTGAATCTGCATACTAACCACTTTTTTAATGAGTTGTTCTCAGCTTTCTCCATTATAAAGAGTAAATTGAGACAAAGCTCCATAATGAACATGTTATTTCCTGTCTTCTCATATACAATAGAATATCATACTGAATATTTGCTGAGAATGCATATTTTCTTCACTGACATTACTACTGACAATTTTTGTGTCTCCTCGACTGTGAAGTAGTCTTAGTGATGTGAGAAATAGCAAGTAAATTTAAAGTGGCGATGAGCTGTGAGTTCCCAGCACACACAGATAAAATGGAATTTGATAAAAATGATATTAAGGATAACATATAATTATTCAGTGCACATAAAAATATGAGCTATTCATTAATTATCAGTTAGGTCCTGATTTGTTTGTTATTCTGTTCTCAGATTGTGTGTACGTTGTTTTAAAGCATTCTCAGTAACAGTAATCAATGCTATTCCGTGTGCCAGGCGGTGGTGCAGACGGTGGACAACTTGCTGCGTCCTGAGGCCCTGGAGTCGTGGCAGGACATGAACAGCACAGAGCAGGCCCACACTGCCACCATGCTACTGGACGTCCTGGAAAAAGGAGCGTTCCTGCTGGCAAACAACATGTACGGGAATCGCTTTTCTGACCGAGCGCCCAGCATTGGTAAGACAGTAGTATTAATTATGTTAATTATGTCTTAATTATGGTGGATGAACAACAGCGTGCAAGGCTCTTTGTGGAACGATGCCTCTGGGTCATGACTCTAAATTTCTCTTGGGTGTGTTTTGTATCTTTCATGGCGGAACAAAGGTTTTCATTGTTTCTTTTTTTGCTTTCTTTCTTTTGTTTTCACCATCAGATCTCGAGGTGCACGTTCTAAACACGGAGACGGACCTGCAGGACTTGTCCTTCCCGCAGAACTACGCCAGCGACAGCACCATCCAGCTTTCAGCTTCCACCATCAAGCAGTACAGTCGAAACGGTCAGCAGCCCTCGCCCAACCCTGTCCTCACCCCAAAGCCTGAAGAATTGCACTGTCCTGTGCAGCCCACTTTTATGTTTCCATTTGCATTTTCATGCAAGCTTAAAACAATCTGCATGCAGTTGACTAAGTTATTGGTTCATAATAATAGGCTAATCAGATTAACAAAAGTGCTGAGACTATTTCTTTTCTTGATGGTTTCTTAACAGCAGTCTTAATAGAATAGCTGGGGAGGCGTGTAGATTACAATCGGCCCCAGTCTGACAGAGCAATCTCAGCACTCCCTCTCCTCTCCATTCCATTCCCTCGCTCCGTCTCTCCGCCATCTTATCCCCCTCTCTCATCTCTCTTGTCCCCCCCCCCCACGCACACACACACGCACACTTTCCCCTCCCTCTGTCAAACCCCTCCCCATCGCTCCCCTCCTCCCTCCATGGCCCCTCATCCCATACCCTTTTCTGTTTTCTGTCTCCACTCGGCTCTGCAGTGGGAACGAGATTAGAATGATTGAAACAAACGCACATGAAATATTCATATGGAATAATAAGAGATCTGTGAATGCTTGAGGGATGAATGTTCCATTGCCCTCCACATTAAATCTCGCTCTCTTCCACCAGTCAAAATGAAACGGTCCTTACCATCATTCTAACCTTCACTAACTCCCTCTCTCTGTCTCCCTCTTGCTCACCCTGTCACTCCCCACTCTCTATCTCTGTCACTCTCTCTCCCATTACCATATTATACCCCCATTTCTGCACTCTGCCTCCCACCCTATCCTATACTGTTCTGTCTGTATCTCCCTTTTCATATAACGTCTGCCATTCTCTTTGCTTGTATTTCTTTTCTCACTTTTGTTCTCACATTTTCTTTCTTTTTTTCTCTTTCTCTTCACCTGTCTTCCCTCCCTTTCCACATGCAGGACAAGTCAAGGTGGTGTTCATTCTATATAAGAATTTGGGATCCTTCCTGTCCACCGAGAACGCCACGGTGAAGATGGAAATGGAGGGGCCGAGCCATGATAAGAAGCGCCTGGCGGTCAACTCCCATGTAATTGCTGCCTCCATCAATAAAGAGTCCAGCAGAGTGTTTCTCACCGAGCCGGTGGTCTTCACACTCAAACACCTACAGGTGGCCAATTCAGTCCTTAGCACACTTAATTTATATTCTGACACAGGCTCCCATCAACATTTTCTCTTCTCCCCTCTCTTTGTTTTTCGTTTCCCCCAGTTGGAGAATTATTACACTCCAAATTGCTCCTTCTGGAACTACTCAGAGCGCTCCATGACAGGCCAGTGGTCATCGCAGGGCTGCAGGCTGCTGGACGCCAACAACACGCACACCACTTGCTCCTGCAGCCACCTCACCAACTTCGCCGTGCTCATGGCTCACCACGAGCCCGATGTAAGTAAACAAGGGCGTGGCAGACACACGGTTAAAATGGAAGCGCCGTAATTTATGCCGACGTTCATTCGTGCGAGCATTAGCGTTCGCTCGCTCTCAGTCACACACCCTCACGCACATGCACATTAATGTACCCTCTCAAGGCTGACAAGCTCTTTGTTTTGAATTTTCTCTTTTCCTTCTTTCACTCCGACATTCAGGGAGGCACATGCTTACAAATTCATGTCCTGCTACTCCTAGCTGACATTCACATGAATTTGAATGTCATGTATTTTTTTAGGATGTCTTGTCTCTTGTCTCGACACTTTAGCTCCTTGCATATATTTACAAATATTAAATGAAGCAATTTTGCTCTTCCTCTCCCCTCCCCCTGTTCTGTCTATCTATCCCACTATTGTTTCTGCCTTCCACTATTCTCCCATCTATCTTCTCCTCATCTCCCATTCTGCTGCCTTGTCATATATTTTTCCTTCTCTATTTGTCTGATCCTCTTGTGCGTCTCTGTCTTTCTGCCCTTTCTTTCTTTCCTTATTTTTTTTCCCACATTCTCAACCCACCACCTTTGTTTACGCCTCACTACCTGAACCTCAGTACCAGGGACGAATGCATGAGCTGATCCTGTTTGTGATCACCTGGGTGGGAATTGTCATCTCCCTAGTGTGTCTCGCCATCTGCATCTCCACTTTCTGCTTCCTGCGGGGCCTGCAGACTGACCGCAACACCATCCACAAGAACCTCTGCATCAACCTCTTCATCGCAGAGCTGCTCTTCCTCATTGGCATCGACAAGACAGAATACCATGTGAGTTTGTACCAATGCACCTGCCAAGAGAATTTCTCACTCATGAATATGGTTTTGCTTGTTTTTTTGGAGAGGAAATATGTAACCTGATTGAAGATATTTCAAAAACCTCTGCAATACGTCCCCTCCTTTAATATTCAGTTGACTGGCCTGTGCCCCCCATGAGAATGTATCACAGGATCTGGTTAGATTTTGTATTTTCCAACTTGAAAATGACATAGAGAGTTACAGCATATCACAAGTGACAACTTTTTTTATTGAGTGGTGACTGTGGAGCTAAAATTGAAGCAGTGCGTCATTACGTTACTCTATAAAACATTTACTGCACTGAGTAATGAATTACCACTCAATAATATGCACAGAGCCAGAGAGAGAGTCACCCAGGGGGCAGCTTTTCATTTTTCCTCTGTAAATGTCCAAATCCACTACCTGATAGTGACTCTGTTCTTTCCTCTTCTGTTTTTCACTCAGTTATATGCCTTAATCTTAACTTTTTCTTCTTTTTCATCTTAATCTTTTCATTCCTCCTCCTCTCCTCCTCTCTCCACACTCTCTCTCTCGCTGCTGTCCTCAGATTGCCTGTCCCATCTTTGCTGGCCTTCTGCATTTCTTCTTCTTGGCTGCCTTCTCCTGGATGTGTCTGGAGGGTGTGCAACTCTATCTCATGCTGGTGGAGGTCTTTGAGAGCGAATACTCCCGCAAAAAGTACTACTATCTGTGCGGCTACTGCTTCCCCGCACTGGTGGTGGGCATCTCTGCGGCCATAGACTACAGGAGCTATGGGACCAAGAAAGCGTACGTGTGAAGACAGGCCTTTTGCACCTGCAGATTGAGAAGTAGGATTATGCTATTCCCCCAGCTGGAAATGTAATATGCAGTGCGGTGTGAACGGCTCTTGCACCTCCCCGCGGACTGGCTTTTCTGAACACACTTAGCCAAAGCCTGATGATTAGCCTTCATAAGATAATCCGCTGAGACAGGGAAATAGTGTGTGCATGCGTGTCTGTGTGTGTGCATGTGTCTGAGAGTGTGTGTGTGTTTGTTCATGGGCTTAGTTGCGCGTAACTCTCTCTTCTCCTCTGTGCCACTCCAGATGCTGGCTGCGAGTGGATAACTACTTCATCTGGAGCTTCATTGGACCCGTTTCATTTGTTATTATGGTATTAGCTTTACTGTCAGACAGTATTATTCCCTTCTCTATTTTGATATAACCCAGTCAATCCAAAAGTGTTTCACCGTGCTTCCTTTGCGAGGATATTAACAGTGCAAAGTCAGTATTTTTGGAACTCCACATTTATTTAATTCTTCCTGTCTTCTGTCCTCAGCTCAACCTCATTTTCCTCATGATCACTCTACACAAGATGATTCGCAACTCTTCCGCACTCAAACCTGACTCCAGCCGCCTGGATAACATTAAGTGAGTTCAGATTATTCAATGGGAGTCATTCATCTTGAAGCAACCACACTGTCAGACGGAGTCCAAATTGATTCTGTTTGTCTTTGCATCAAGTCATTATTTTCCTTGTCTACCTACCTTCAGGTCATGGGCTCTGGGGGCCATTGCTCTGCTGTTCCTGCTTGGGCTCACGTGGGCTTTTGGCCTCCTGTTTATCAATGAGAACACAGTAATCATGGCCTACCTCTTTACCACCTTCAACGCCTTCCAGGGCATGTTCATCTTCATCTTCCACTGCGCCCTACAAAAGAAGGTCTTTGAACTTACTATATATTATAGATATAATTATGAACAGGCAAATGAGATGTTGCAGAGATGTAAGGATGACTGCACCTGTCTGATTGATATTCAGCATACATGTTCGGAGTGATTGCATTAAGTATATTTTGCAGTTGCCCCGAGTTAAAAGCCACTGTTGCTCCACATTGTGTCCAGGCTATTGAAACTAAGTGTTCGTGTTTATGAGTGGCTTTAAAACTTGCCCGCTGTGCCGGTGGTGTTATTTCTTTTACAGGTCCATAAGGAGTACAGTAAGTGTCTGCGTCACTCCTACTGCTGCAGCCGCACCTCCACCACCAGCTCCCACGGCTCCCTGAAGAACTCGGGTCTGCGTGCCAACAACCGCTACTACAGCGGCAGCCAAGCTCGCCACGCAGCGGCCCACAGACAGGTGCGGGCAGGATAGACCCACACACATAAATGATGGGGCACACAAAACAGGGCACACACGTTGCAGGCACACCTGTTCATCCATACACATCAATCAGACCACTGTTGAGTTTTAAAATTGTGTTTTTCTTTGAGCAAATGAAAAGTAAATCTGCCTGAGCGGCAAGATGATTTCACTTGTTTTCAGTGGAAATCAGCTTGTTTCAGTGGAATGAAACGAAAAATCAATTTGAATCAAATGACTCTCTTGATACTCTGACCTTTTTTAAAACACAGTCAAAAAGGGTGTCAAAACAAAATAAATAGCTTTGGAAACTAGGGAAATTTCCGTTTTTTTTTTTTTTTTTTCTTGTTTGAAAGGTCTCTTATGTAAGATTCTGAAGTGTGCGCGGGGGTTTGATTGCTGATCAATACCAATGACTCACTGATTACTTTGCAAAGCGCTCAGATTTACTTAGTTGCTTACTTTTCAGCCCACAGTCACGTTGTATTCATTTCCCAATGACAAAGAGACGTGCAGCAAGCGAAACACCAGTAGTAGGTTTTTTTTGACAGAATAGTATTAAAGTATGCTCCATTATCCTATTAGATGTGTTCATTAGACGTTTCTGTTACAAATCAGCCAGCATGCTCACCTCTGTCATGATTTTTTTTTTTTCCATCACTGCACTTTCTAGACTAAATGACTCACTAATAAAGATATCGTTTGAAGTTCATTCGCTATATATAGACACAGGCATTATATAAGACATGCAGAAATTTTGGCATAGACATATATAAAAAACACACTGTGGCACTTTCTCACAATCAACAAACAAGCTTTCCCCACAATGTCATAAGACGCCTCCAAATAGCAATTGTATCAGCTTCTGCAATCATGTCTTACACATCGCAAGTTTATTAGACTCCCCGATGATAACATGACATAGCTGTGTGTCTCTTTACCCAACGCCTCAATCTCTTTGTCTGGCGTGTTTGCCTATTGTTCTTTGTGGATTAGAGCGAGCCCCACAGTTTTGATTACAGCAGCCCCACTGAGTTACAAAGTCTACCCACCGAGTTTCTATATTTAACTTGTTGTCTGTTTGCTGCCACTCACTGCGCCCTGCTCCCTCTTCCAGAGTCGGATCCGCAGGATGTGGAACGACACGGTTCGGAAGCAGACGGAATCTTCCTTCATGGCGGGAGATATCAATAGCACCCCGACTCTCAACCGCGGTGAGGCCTCCCTCTATCACTGTTCTGCTTCCCTTCCATTGAGTTACGCACGCTTAAATGCACAGATTCTAGCGTACTCATACGAACTTGCGGCGCTGAAAGAAAGAAAGCATGGGGATGGAGTGGACAGAGGAAAGGCGCTGCTATCCAGTTCTTGCAAATATGACAGTGCGCAGAGTGATGAAATATATGTTCACATGCCTGGTGTATTAAGTAATGATTCAGACTGCCTTGCAGCCGTGGGCAAGCCAGAAAATAGCTGTTATCGGCAGCTTCAATTGAATAACATATGGTTGAAGGCTGGTTGGTGGGTGGTGGGTTTCAGTTTTGAGTGCAGCGGCAGCACACTGGTCAGCGAAAGAAATGAGCAACAGCTCAGATATATGGCGCTCACACATTGTTTTATGGGAATATGTGTGTGGGTTTGTCATCGGTGCTAGTGAGTTCATCTGCCTGAACCTACGCAACAAGCACCTGTTAATCTAACTATGTAGATTTAGGTGTATTTATAATTTTTCAGTAATTAAAGACAATAATACTTTTTTTCTTAAAAAGAGCAGTAGTGTTGCCACTTGTACACATCTTAGATGTATACCTATCACAAAGGATAATTTCCTGATGACTGTCAATAAAAATAATGTGCATTTGCAGTAAAATACTTTTCAACTGTCTTTTATTTATGTTCCCTTTATTTTTGCATTTATTTGGTTAAACAAAAAAAAACATAATAAGATTGAAACAAATAATTTCACAGTATATTGTGTCATAGACTCTTACAGTAAACAGACCTTCTATTTCCTACTAATATAGTTTTTGAAATAGTGAATGAGTCTGGTTACACAAAAATATTGACGTGTCAAGCAATTTGTTATAGAAGAGTATGCGTTGTAATACTGTCATTATAAACAAAATATTGTAACAGCAGTTTGCAAGGTGTTAACCTGCCATCCCATGTTTGAACTCCTCTTTATAGTTTCATTGGATCGATCACATCCAAAACACACGGCCACATCTTCCTGGCTTGACTGCAGTGACGCATTCAGTCCCCTCTGAACTCTGTACAGCACATGAATAGGGCATTAGCAGTTATTTAAGACCCATAGAGGTGAAGATGTGCGCAGAGTCACTGATTGTCTCAGCCTCAGCAACCGGTGGCGTCACCGCCGCAGCCATCAGTGACACGGAGACGATCAAGGTTGGCTCAGGTTCCGGATTGGGGGGTGGGAGGGGTGGGGTTGTTGATGATGACACAGAGGCAGTTGCTAAATCAGCCGTCACTCTCTATGCTAATTTCATCCATTTTCTTTTTAATGAACTGATTAGCGTGTGAGCGAACAGGGGGTAATTATTCTAATTGAGGAGAGTGACAGGAGCAAGGCAGGGGGTGAGGAAGAGGGGTGCTACGAGCGAGTTGGATAGATGAGAGGTGTGTGTGTGTGTGTGTGTGTGTGTGTATTTGTGTATGTATGTGTGTGTGTTTGTGTGCGTGCGTGTGTGTGGTTGGGCCGGTCGGTTTCCGCGGCTTTTCGTCACGATAGAGCAATCACCAGGCCTGCTGGAGACGCAGCGTGGATCATTCTATGTTGCTCTGTCAAACACAAGCAACTGTGCTGTGAAGCCTTTATTTTCTGCACTTCTGAGAAAAGTTTGTCAGTTGGCAGAAAGTGAAAGACGAGGGGGGGGTGCCGAGCGCAGGAGGGAGGGAGAGGAACAGAGAAATATAGAGAGAGGTGCTATCTTGGAGGAGTAATTAAAGAGGACGAATCTGCAGGAGAGATGCCGCGTCGTTATCGCTGGCATCATGGATCTCTTTGATTTCTCCACTTCACTTCTTTATGAACCGCAATCTCCTCCTGACAATAGTAATGTGTCCAGCAGACAAGGCATGCAGCGCGCGCACACACACACACACACACACACACACACGTGCACACACACAACCGCACACTACCTCCCATGATTCCCCTTGCCCTACTTTCTCTCCCCACTTAACGCTAGTTCCTTTAATTTTCTACAGGATATTCCTAAGAGGTACACACAGACAGCTAATCCCAACTAATTTGGTGTTGTTTGTAAAAATTCTGGCATGAGGAACTGAGAAAATGTGGTTGAGTCAAGACACAGCAGAATGAGCCAGGGAATGGAGCGAGAGGGGTTTGTGCGGCATGCCAGAAAGATGGACAGGGGAAGCGTAAGAGGAGGGAAAATGACAAATAAATAGCTGTGTGTGAGTGCATATTTTATTTTTGTAGAATTCCCTGCTCCCTTGCTGTGTGATGAACGGTAGGCGTGAGACCTGAAGGTTGCACTTTGCCTTGGACTACTCTCCGTCATGCTGTCCTATTTTTAATTTCATGGCATTTCTGTTCGAGTTGCCTCAGGCTGGAGCCATACATGGGCATTATACAACATTCTCAGTGTGCCATTTCTTTGAATTATATTTGTCTTGTTTTGGCATTCACATTTCACTGGAAAATTAACTGTGTTTCAATGGCTGCACCCCTAGACTACATAATGGCATGCATTACTGTTCTCTCCCATCTGACTACATTGTCAGGAGCCAAAGGGGGAAAAACTGGCAATGCTCCAAACAGTACCTTTCCCCTGCAATTGTATTTTTACTCAAAGGTTACAATCAGTAGGCATAAACACTGAGGAGAACACTGTGAAATGCATTACTCCATAAAGCATCGGCATAACAAAAATAACCCCATCTGAATAAACAGTAAATATTTTTATGATTCCAGATGTTATTACTGAGCCTAGAAATGTGAATTGCCAAACGTTACACCTATTGTTTACAGCGTTTCTCCTTGTGCTTGCTTTGCATACATTTGAGGCAAAGATAAGAGCCTGTTTATGATTATGATTTTTTTTTTTTTTTAATGTTTGTGTCTTGCAGCGACCATGGGCAACCACCTTCTGACAAACCCGGTGTTGCAGACTCGCACTGGTACCTCACCTTACAACACTCTGCTGGCTGAAAGCTTCACCCCGCCCTCACCAGGCGTCTTCAACTCCACCGGTTAGCTGCTCATAAACGCTCCACTCTGTGTGTGCAGTCCTGTCAGTGCTGTCTTACTGTCCATTCCTCTGTCAGTAGTTTGACTCCTTGTACAGAAACTCACGACTGTATCTGAGTGCTTGCACGTGTGTGTGTGTGCGAGCGAGAGAGAGAGCCCGTTTGTGTGTTGTTTTTTCAGACCGTGTAGCTGTCAGACGGATTCACTAGGCTGAGCAGAGCAGAGCCAAACAGTGCCTACAGCCTAACCAGCCATCTGGTCAGATCTCGCATCTTCGTGAGAACAGCCACAAATTGATTAGAAGTTTAGCTACAGCTGTGACTGCCAGAAATCTTCAGGACAGTTCTGCTGCTCACCAGAGAGAAAAAAAATAGTCGCCTTAAAACATGACGGCCATAGAAAAGGATCAGACAGCTCAGTGTCCAGGGACAGTCCATCTGGGTGTAGGTCGATCAGGTGCGAGCGCTCATTTTAAGTGCCTGTGTGTGTGTGTGTATGCTTGCGTCCACCCGAGAGTGCGACTCTTTAAACAGGCTGATGGCTGCTTTATCGCAGTGCCGCATTCCCACGCTGCTCTTTGGATGCCTGCAACTACTGCATTAGACATGTTCTGGTAATTGGTCCACCACAGCACTAATATTCGCTTGGTAAGGGAGAACTATGACTCTGTGCGGCTGGTCCCCAGTTAAGTGTGCACCGCAGAGTGTCAGGCCCAGTGTCTGAGGACTGAAATTTAAGGCGGCGTTTCTGTTAAATATTTTAAAGCCTCTCCGCACAATACGTCAAGCCTGATGGCCACAGGCCTGGCAGCCAAGACATTTTTAGAAGAGAGTGGGAGAGGAAGTAGGGAGAGCACTTGATTAGAATGTCTAATTACCCACACCACCACTGAAGAAGAGCGTTGATTAAAGTCGTACTACGCATTAAATTTAAAAAATGAACACGCTTCTCTCTTTTTTGGGGGGAGGCTGTGACTTTTGCTTTGCTGTGTGATGGTAATTTGGGAGAAAAAGCACAACGTCTTTGGTGTGTTGGAGGAAAGTCGTAAAATAAACATTACTGCTACTGTACAAGGTTTTGTATGAATTATGTATGTGCCAAGGTATCACTGACAGTAGTAAATAGATACCCAGAGTATTTTCTGTGGCTTAGATGTAAATGTTGGAGGAATGTGGTGTCAAACAAACAGGGCTACGTCTGCATAAATCACAGTTAATGTGACTGTGGGTGTGTGGTTAGTGTTGGAAGGTTGGATGTGGGAGAGACGGAGGGAAAAGAGAAAGAGTGGATGGGTAAGAATATTTAAATTTCCTCTTAAGAGTAAGAGAGAGTAAGAGTTTTGAAATGTCTTAAAAATGAATACATCAAGTTAATGTTACGTCATTAAAGAACACTTACTGACTAGTGTCTTTCATTTTATTCACTCCGCCTTTCTCTGTGTCCACAGGAACCTTTCGTGATCCAAGTAAGTATAGTTCACCTCAGTTTACCCTACTGGAAGCTGCATTGTACCATCCAATATTTATTCCTCTTCCCTTTCTGATGATTAAATCTGACTGCATGATAATAATACAATGATAATAAAGCCAAAGTTTTCTGTCTTCTCTCTCTATTCTGTTTGTGTTTGGGTCTAGAGAGTACGTTATCAAAGGCCCGCGACCCCTGTGGGATGGAAACCCTGCCCTTGAATGGTAACTTCAACAACAGCTACTCCCTGCGCAGTGGCCCAGGGGGTGGAGGCGGGGGCAGCTGTGACTTCCTTGGTGGCGGGGGCGGAGACAGTCCCCCGCCCCTCCTCAATCCGCGTGGCTCAGAGGCCCTGGGAGGTGGAGGCATCCGGCGAAACCTCTCTGATGCTGCAGCCTTTGAGAAAATGATCATCTCTGAGCTTGTGCACAACAACCTGAGAGGTGGAGTTGGAGGAGGAAGTGGAGGAGCCGGAGGCGACGTTGGGGACAGGGTGTGCGGCAGCCTGGCCAGGGGACGTCCTCACGGAGGGGTCGGTCGGGGCACAACGGGGGCCGGGCCAGAGCCGTCAATGAGCATGGATGAAGATGAGGACTTTCTGAGAGAGGGGCGACAGCGCACCCCACAGGATGTGGAGCTGCTTTATAAAGCTCTGGAGGAGCCTCTGCTGTTGCAGCGCGCCCAGTCGGTCCTCTACCAAAGCGATCCAGAGGAGTCAGAGAGCTACACGGCCGACCTCACTGAGAGCCTGGGCCACAGTGGCCACAGTGGTCAGAGTGCTGGCGGACAGGGAGGCAACAGAGCGCCAGACTCCCCTGCCCGTGACTCCCTGTACACCAGCATCACCAACCTGCGAGACTCACCCTACCCCGAGAGCAGTCCTGAACCCCTGGAGGTGGTGCCCCGTTCAGCACAGCCCCCTGAGGAGCTGTACTACAGCTCTGGGAGGCCTGCCCTGGGCTCTCGTGGGGCCCCCATGCAGACCTTCTACCAGGCCCCTCCCCGGAGACCTAGTGGGGAGGTACATCAGGCTCAGGAGCCTGCCCACAATGAGGGAGATGGACAGATGCAGCTGGTCACCAGCCTGTGACTGGAGCCTGAAGGAGGAAATTGGGGACTAATGTGATGGCCAGCGTCGCCTCCGAGCCCGCCTCGTTCTCCTGTCTCTCCACTTTCTGCTTGTTTGGTTGCCTTTCTTTCTCTTGACTTTTATTTAACTAACACATGAGCAAACAGAGTGACCTTCAGGGGGAGTCGTGGCTGACTCTGCAGAATCAGCCTTTATCTTTAGCCCTCCCCCGTCTTATGGAGATGAGTGATGGGTGTTTTTCCGCAGAGCATTCTTTGTCTCTCTCCAGCCCCAGTCCTCCCCAGTTTCTTTGGTACCCTAAGGCCAAGTCCAGCACTCTGAATGTACCGATCCACCCCCTTTACCTTCAGATATTTCAAAACTTTAAAACTTTGTTAAAGTTTTTTAATGTAATTTCTCTTCAGACCTGCCTCCGGAGATGGGAATTTCATTTTATATTTTATCTTGTTTCCCTTTCGTAACATCCATAGGTCTTTTTTGAGTCATCATTTGAAAGGAGTAGTTAGCTGTGGAGACGGGAATATAGTACACTATTATAACCTAAAAAATGTCTCGCAGAAAGCTCTTCATTGTTGCCAAAAATATCTTTTATTGAGCCAGAACAGAAACTAGAACATTCACAAGGCAAACACTAACACACACACTCAGACACACATGCACGCACACACCCTCATCCAGAAGTGCTCATTACTGAACATCAAACGTGAAAACAGTACTCCATCTAAGTAAAAGGGAGCAAGCGCTTTTGTTCCAAGCAGGGAGTGGGAGCTGATTCAGTGTAGTTGCCTTCAATTTCACTTGCTGTGAATCAACGACTATGTACAGAAGTGGAGTAGAGGCAGAGACGGAGACTGAGGAGGCGCTGCTCCACCCCTCCAGAGCAGGAGAACCTGCATCCATAAGACTGGCCAATCCTCTCCACTCTTCTCTCTGGTTGTTTGCTTTAGGCATTTGAAAAGTTCAATGACTGCCTTGCTATTGTTTTGAAGAGAGTATTCAATTTGTTGACTTTGGGTCTGTATCCTCGGGGGGCTGCAAGAGCGGACTGGTGTCCCCCCCCTTCCCCCCATACTTTGCTGTTAGAGCCTAGCCAGTTGAAGTGGACTTGTTTCCTGTGTGTGGTTGTGACAAGCAAGACTGTAAACGTCGCAAACGCACTGGTCAGCCAATTGGTATAACCGTGTACATAGGAACCACACGTGAATCTACTTTATTCCTACTATGTAAATAGAGACACCAGATGATCAAAAGCAACAAAAAGTAACAAATACTATGGAAAATGACTTCTTGTACTGCAACAAACCGACGAAAGAAAAAAATAAAATGTTTGGGAGTTTGTGACCTGAATGATACACTCTATCTCTCTCCCCTGTTGCTTGATCTCTCGCTCTCTCGCTCTTGTGCCCCAGCACTGTGCCATTCAGTGAAGAATTCTTAGTGATCCAGTGGAGAGAGAAAGGCAGAGAGAGAGACCAATTATATTGTGTAGTAGGTTTTATTTATACAAATGAAAAATGGAACAAAAAAATCCTGGCACAATTTTTATGTAATATAATCCGTTACTTGTTGTTAATGTTTGACCTTTGACATTCCCAGGGTGGAATTGCCGAAGGCAGCGGCGGGCGGGAGGTGTGGGGCAAGCGAGATAGATGTCGTCAAATGTCATACTGTGCCTCAAAGGCACGATAAAGCATTGTGGGTGAACGGCCACATCCATAGAGTGATTTGGTTTGTTCTTGTATTATTTGGAAGATATAACCAAATTACATACTTTTAACAACATGGGTTTTAGCATGTATAATAATGACATTTGTTTTGCTATCAGAGAATATTGCATTTTGCTGTTTCTTAAAGATAGTTTCAGCATTACTCCAGAGCCTAATGTGACAATTCATTAATTTCCCGTGGGCATGTGTTTGTGTGCACGTGTGAATGTATCTGAAAGGCTGATTGTGTGTATTAAATGTCCAGTATGTGAGAGGGTGCGTGTGTGTGAATGTGTGTGTGCGTGTATGCGCGCCGTGCACCAGACTTTTGTATGTGCACGCGCGTTTGAAAGGCTATTTTTTGTGACATGACTTGAATGCACATCAGACGAGGGGGATATTCGTCTCAGAGAGCTGCCATTACTTCTCAGCCTCAAATAGAAGTTGCTCTTGCCGTGGTGTTCAGGTACAAGGAGGACAGGAGAAATCAGACCGCCTCGGGAGACATGAGATAACCATATACCATGAAAATGACAAGCAGGGTTGACTGATCGGGAGGAACATGTTTCCAATATGCCACCTTATGCAAGCGATACATTTGAGAAATTAGCTGTCAAGAGAGAGACGCTCATGAGGCTCCTTTCATCCAGCTGAAATCTGTCTGACCTTTAAAAAAAAAACTGAAAGTTACGCTGTATTTATAGGTGTGTGTTATGGTTTATTTATCAGTTTTTATGTATGTTTTTGGAATATTTATTCACATTGATTTATTCATGGCTTTTTTTTTTTTTTTTTTGGTGACTGTCTCCCTCGTAAACCTGCGCCAAGTGAAAGAGTGGGATGTGTGAACGGAACGTGAGCAGAAAATAGATGCATCCACTGCAGTGTGACATTTGGCTAGGGCCTGACCGTCCCACTTCTAAGAGAACCCAAAGGACAGCTTTTAGCTGTGGCTCCTGGGGCTGAAAGAGAGAGAGGGAAAGTGAGAGGGTTAAAGACAGATAAGGGAGAGGGATTACAAGGATTTGCCCCCATTTATTCTTGTTATTCAAATCACTTGTGTAAGTAACATTGTACGGGCCGCGGAGCACGTTGAGGCTCAGAGAGAAGGGCCTTGTATCATCACTTGAGCCATGAGGGAACATGTGCAATACTGGTTCGATGATACATGACTTGGATTTGCAGCTGAACTCGCGAGCTGTCTGTGTTTACAAATGAAAAGACAATATGCACATGTATTCTGCTCCGCTGCGGTGCTGGACAATGTGAAGCACGGATCTTATGGCTCAGTGGTGGGGCACCGTACCGAGGCAGCACTCACTGGTCAACTGAGGACAACTGAATGTATTTTAACAAGCAGGACTGAAGATAAAACAATTCACTCCAGGGTGGTGTTAATGGGAAACACAAGACGGCCATCATCATCTTTATCCTCATCATTCTCATCACCATCATCATTAACGCCGTCCCTCCCTCGTTGTATTTGACATAATGTGCTGATGCTGATCTCTGCCGCTCAGCTGGGACCCGCCCCAGGGAGAAACACTGTTTAGACAGACACTCCCCATGAGAGGAGGAATGTGCGTCACCTTGGGCCTGCTTCTCTTTTTTTTTCCAGCACCTCCCAGCTCCTTTTCTTTTCCTCCCTCTCCCCATCTCATCCACATTTTAATATCAATCTCAATGGACTCCATTAGTGCAGCACTTCTTTGAGAGTGTTAATTTGTTTTGTCAAAAGCTTTGTTTATCCCAGATTAATATCTCAATAAACAGAGGAGTGCTGTACTGTGGTAAATGATAGTGATTATACAGTAGAAGGTCCATAGCCCATGCTGTTGGACAGAGGCTCAACGGCACACAATGAGAGTTTCTCCGTCATTCAAAGCCCTCCAAACCCCTGATTACGATAATAACACCGTGGGTACTAATTTACTGCAGTGAACTCACCCTCACTCTCTTTTTCTACTCCCTTTTTCTGTCTCTTTCTGCAAATGGTTCACACAGTTCCTACTCCATGACAGTGGCTAGCCTGATGTGTGTGTGCTCCAGTGGTTAGGTGGGAAGTTGTTTAAAAGGTGGGATACCCAACCTTTGACACAGTGTTGTCTCACCCCTGCAGCTTAGTGTCAGTGGAGAGTGAGCTGTGGCATTGTTCAGTCTATCATTAGACAGCAGAGGTCCCAGCAGGCCTACAGTCCAGTTACTCACAGTTGACCCTTTCAGACACAGACCTTTCTTTTTCTTACCAGTGATTTGCGGGGCGCATATCACACTGGGAAGGTGTTTGGGAGGGGTGGGAAGGCAGGTTACTGGCGTGGGTTCAACAGCCGCAAAGGAGCAGAGGGTCATTATGTCTGCAAAGGCTGGCGCACGAAGGGGCAGAGCAGGGACAACATCAGCAGAGATGTCACAGATGTCACACTTTCATAGCGAGGGGGCTGGGGGATGGTTAGAGGCGTTTGCAGTGAGGCTGCGCAGCGTTGGGTCTTGAGATAAGGAGACGGATGTGCCGCTTTGCTTCAGAGGGCTTTCTGTTGGTGGTTTTCAGTGCAGGGGTTTATCACTTTATTGTTTAAATTGATCAAGCTGTTATGTCAGACCGCGAGTTCATTCAAAGAATAAAACAAATCTGCCTGTCGGAGGAAGAGAGATGATGTGATTGCTGTTTGGTCTTATGGATGCTTCCTTAAAAAAAATGTGAACATGAATCCACTGCCGCATCAGCCGATAAATCGAGATTTTTAGAGTGCTAACAAATGCGACAGGATTTTCCTATAGAGATTTTTAAAAAGAAAATATAAACAATGATAAAGTAGTACTATTTTGTTATTGGTCTCTTGTTATGTGTCCACACGACTGCTATACAGTACTTATAGAGTAGTTTTAAGATTACATAGGGTTGTGGCATAAACCCAGCAATGAGGATTGTTCTTTTTCTCTTTTGTGTTGAATATGTGTCCAACAAGTCAGGCCAGTGGCCATCTCTGATGCACGGGGTGGGACCAACAACAGAGGCGCTTTTGGGTAGGATGGGGGTTCTTCAAATGCTAAACCCGTGAGGTCCATTTTATATAAAGACCCCAAGGTCCAGTAACAAAACAGACATATCTTTTGACACACAGACATATATACAGTACATATCTTCAGCCACGTTTGGTTTCGTACACTGAAGTGGAGAAAGACACGGTTCTGCTGTTACTTGTTAACGTCCATCCACATACAGCAGGAGCAGGCTGAATGTGTAGGCATGATTTTTTTTTCTTCTTTTCCTCCACTGGGTGCAATGTCTCTGAGAGTTAGGAGGAGCTGAATTGTGCCCGCATGTGCCGGTCTGTGGCTGTAGTGATTGTCCGTGAAACAGTTCAGGAAATGTTGCCCCAGACGGTCTGTGTCAGTGATCTGAGAGAGATAAGCTGGCTGTGAGTGGGTTATTCTGAGTATCAGCTAAGGGCTGTATTAATTAGCTCAGTACAGTAGAACCTGATCAGTATTTGGCATCCCTGAAATGCTTAAAATTTATGAGAATAAATTATTGGGTGCTAGTGGTTTTACATAGCAGGCTGCCGGCATTGGTAAAAATGCAATGTGGAGTTCGACATATTGCACCATTTCCAGAGCCGTCTGTGATTTTTTTATGAAATGGATAATTTATCATGTACCACTGAGACATTTGTAAACTGGGGTTAAAAAAACACCTTGATTCTGTTTCTGTTTTCTTTGAGGAATGATGTTTTATTAGATTTTTTTTTTTTTTTTGCTCACAGTCATTGCTTTGACAGCTGTCTGGGCCAAAGGGGATGATTTTCTGTGAGTGTTTGCGTCATCGCAGGTCAGAGCGACCTTGTATCAGCACATATTAATAAAAAACTATTGAAAATATACCCAGTTCATGCTTCAGGGTTTCTCTGGGAACGTCTTGATGGAGCTCAGTTGTGGTGTGTGTATGTGGCTGTACGCAAACGTATAGCATAATTACATGTGTGCGTGGGCCAGTGTGATAAAAGCGTGACAGCACACAGAAATTATTATTAATCTTTTGCCTTGCCACATGCATATAAACTTCAATATACCTACTCTGTGATTCCAACTGGAAATGAAAGAACATCTTTAAGCACTAATACAGAGGTTATGTTTTATTCATGGGCTGTCCTGCAGGTTACAACAGCTTTGTGCTGCTCATCTGTGCACCAGGGGAAGCTGGGGACTGAAGCCAAGCAACCCAGCTCCTTCCTGAGTCAGCTCCCCTTTGAACCACATACTGTATGCATATGCAGATTTGACCTGGTGGTTGGGATGATGATTCTGTCAAACACCGGTCAGTGTCCAAAGCATACGACAGAAAGTGATCAAAGAGGTGCCGAAAGAAAAGCTTTGTCAGTTTAGGAGACAAACCCAGAGCCTGCAACGCACAGTGTTTGGACAGGGACGAGTAAGAGCTTTACAGACCACGGAGTAGAGGACTGCTCTCGTACTAATCTGAAAAAAAAGCAAGGCTTTGTCTCACTACAGCAACCTTAAGTCAGTATTACTGGGGCCGGCGACGGTGAAGCTTTCAACCCGTTCATATGTATCTGTATGTACACGCAGACCTGTGGGCATACTTGCTCAGCTGGATTCAGCTTTACAAAGCATCAGTCAAGGTTAATTAATCATACGGTGTGCTGTGATCCCTGATGTAATCTTTTAATAACTGCCGTGTGAATACAGCTTACAGACTTTTGAATGCAACACTGTTTGCTCGCAAACCGTCTGCTAAGCCACAACAACGCACACCAGCGAACGACCTTTAGCGCACTCCAGAGCGAGCGTAAACATTGTGATCAACCAGAGATCAGTTAGGGATAACACAGCTAAGTGTCCAGGTTATTGCAGCTCATCGAGCTTCCCTCAAGCCTTCTTATACCCAATGTGGGGTGATCAGTGCTCAGCTCCCACTGAGTTTTGTTTCCTTGACTGCTTTTAATACCGTTCGCCATATAGCATGATTGGTAACTAATTAGCCAATATATAATTATTAAGTGCATCAGAGCATAAAGCATTTATCCGTAATTACAGCCTCTCCCATGTACTTTTTTTTCCAAGTCATTCTGTATGCTCTACATGTATGATCACATGTGATGACTCACCCCCTACCCATCCACCCATCTGCCCGGTTCCTGCCTCGCTCATGTCCCCTCAGTGAAACTCCCCGAGAGGGGAGGCTCGGAGGCCTTGACCATTCAATCACCCTCTTTTCACTGGTGGTACAGTAACACTTTCACACACTGACATACCAAACATGAGCAACAGAGCCCCTAACCTCTGACACTCTCTCTCCGTGGTACTCGGTCCATCTGAGAGGTAAAAAGGTTTTTTCTTTCTTCAAGGTCGTTGCACATTTAGGGAAGCTTAAAATAGACCCATACATGAACTAACGGAGACTCGCAGCAACTCTCAGCAGATAAAAGCATTTAAACTTCAACGCTTGTGTGTTTGTATTTAAATGTAATTACTACGACCATCAAATCACACAAGGTAAACAAATCTCATAAGTACTGCAACATACGTATATAACGTAAATAAATAAACACTGATTGCATCAAAGAACCACACAACAGTAATCAGCAGTACTATAAGGACGTCTTGATATACTGATTTATTAAAGATTTCTACTCCTGCCTGCAATGGTTGAAATGCAATATAAGAAAATAGGATATATGAAGTTTGTGGGTATAAGTACATTTAGTACAATTTTGAAGCTACTGCAGTCTGAAATAAATACAAAATTAATTGTGTTTGCATCGCTAAACAAAAGTAATAAGAGGCGTATGATGTTGCCTTTTTACCTAAATGTTGAAGGACTTTACTGCCCCCTTGTGGTGTAATGTTGAGACTCCCAATGCAATGCTGTCTTCAGTAGTTTAGAAACAAAAGGTAAAAATGACGAGACAGTGAAAATCAGAGTAGGGTAAAGAATTTATTTCAAAATTTGTATTGGCATACATATATATTCGCCTATTGTCATTGTAATTATTGATAGATTACATAGCAAAAGCAATAAAACTGAAAACATAAGCAATGATATAGATTAAGATTAATAAATGCGGAATGAAAAGCTAGCACTGTGACCAATATATAATATCAACCAAAAAAGTATATTATGATTCAGTTGCTAGATAGTGCAGCAATAATGGAATAAATGCAGGCCTATTTCTAACTTATTGGATAAATGAGTATAAAATTTATGTGGCAAATGTCAAAAGCAAAAAAAGAAGCATAGTGAATTATGTTTTCTATGTATTATATAATTAAAATCAGGTATTCTAATGAGGTATAATATAATATAGATCATATGGTACATATGTGTATATGTATGTGCATATATATATATATATATATATATATATATATATATATATATATATATATATATATATATATGTGTGTGTGTGTGT
>JAOXYL010000045.1:8292400-8304292 GCA_028564955.1 Terapon puta
TGGTACATCACAATAATTCTGTCATACAGACCTACCAACTGGAAATAATTAACTCGCTGTAATGTACATTCATAATCATCTTTAATTGGACATATTCTCACTTCTTGTTGGACTACAGACTTACCCAACAACGTCCCTGACACTGCTGTCATTCACTCCTCCTGGATCATCCCGCACGTTCCTGAGGCAGACATAATCAGCAGTTGTTAAGTTACATAATAGAAATGAATATTTGGAGGAAAAAAAAGAAAGGAAAAAATTGATAGTAAACACAATAACAATTCATCCGATACCAAAAGCGTACCTGTGCATGGCTCGATGATCACAGGCTCCATTAATGTCAGGGGCACTTAGATCTCCACTGTAAAACAAATAGATTAGACTAGATAGGAATGGCACTGAATCTCTTCTGAGAAATCTCATTCGCCACCTGCCCAGTTAAAGGGGCACTTCATCCACCTAAATCTTGAAAGGAAGATAGGCTACAGGCACAGGCAAAAGTAAACAAATCTCCTTCTCACTTTTTAGACGGCTGGATTTCCATGTTGTTGGAGTTGTGGTCCAGACTATGAGATTGAGAAGTATTGCCTTCAGCTCTGGGATCAATACTATGGAGACAAAGATAGCTTTTAGCAGATTACAGTCTAGACTTGTAATTGTTGTGTTAAAAAAAACACACACACTTTGACAGTTTTGGCAAACAGGCTGACAAGAGGTTAGAGTGGATATTGTTAATGGGTAGCCTCACCTGTGAAGTGTGTTGTCTCGCTCAACATCATTTTCACTATTTTCAGCACTGTAATGACAAAGAAAAGTTGATGCACTCAGTTTTACGAATCTGTGAGCTGAAAGTCGCCACTGAAAATCACCACACCTGTATTCACCATTGGTTATGACCTCATTCAGTTCACCTCTGTCATGGTTTCTGTAAGAGACATTCAAACGCACATTTACATTAAGCAACACTGAATATGTCCAATTGAATTGAGTCAGCCAAATGTAGCGTCTTTAAGTAGTAGACATAAGATAATTACTGTTAATTTTGTAATTTTCTGAATCATTTCTGAATTCACACAAGACACTGTATAAGTAAATGTGTAAATGACACTAATAGTCAATCGTTACCACAAATAGAATAAAACTAACCTCCGCTTTTTTTTTAGATGCCAAAAAATGATTACAGTGATGATGACTGCAATGATCACAATGATCACAATGATCACAATGATCACAACGGTCACAATGATCCCAACCGTGCCACTGGTCCCTGCTACACTCACTGGTTGACAAAAAAGTGCAAACATGTTATCATCAAATATTCATTTGAGGTATTTTTTTTTAACCAAATTAATTCTCATGGTACTAACAACAAAAATGTTGAGAGAGAACTACAAAAAGGCTCTCAGAATAAACATCCACTCACTGTCTGATGTGTTGTTTGGTGTGTTAGAAGTCTGTCCCTCTGTGAAAGGGAACGAGTTGGGATAAGTGTGTATATCTTGTATTTATGATGTAAGATGAGAGTCAATAGCAAATAATGGTTTATCGTTACTAGTTTATTATTTATATATCTCATTGCCTTACCAGTAACTTTATAATCTTCGCAGGTCTCTTTGACATATCCCTTTTTCTAAAAAACAAAATCAAAGTCTACATGATGAGGGTGTATTGTACATATTTCACATTTACAAGTTGAATATGACTTTTACTGATGTGCATCAAATACAGTACACAGAGTGACTCACATCAAGACTGTTGCATGTTACATGCAGGTCCCTGCACTTGCTTGTGATGATCGAATGCTCGTCAATGCGCATCACTTCAGTGGAATAGTTAAAAAAACTATTGTTAGGTTTCCTATGAGCAATCATGGTCTGTTGGAAAAATAATAAAAAGTTTAATTTAATTTGATTCACTGGAGGCAGCACTCAAAACATGTAAAAAAAAAAACAAAAAAAAAACAGGAAGTACGTGAACATGTCACTTTCACTTTTGCTTACTGGTTATCCTTTACAGTCCTCTTTGTTTCTTATATTTATTTAAACACACATTGTAAAGGATCAGATCAAATCAAAATACCGTATTGTCTGCCACAGAAATCTCTGCTCCCTCAGGGCACGTGTATGCAAAGTTGAATCCGTCAGTTGTCCAAACATCGTCGCAGGAAATGTTTCTCTGAAAGCACCCTGTGGGTCAATATATCAGTATATCATTAACAAACTATTAGGCTCCATACAAACTGCTTAAGTAGAAATAGGGATAGCATTACTGACAGGCAGCAACGTGGACTAGATTTAGACATTGAGCTCAGTGTAACTGAAAGTAAAGAAAAATCTTCATAAAACATTAAAAGCTAGAGAGAAACAGATACATCCACCCCCCCATATCGTACCTGATCCTCTTTGGATATAGAGAAACAGAGTCCAGATGCAAATTAGACACTTTTGAGGGGTCATTTTGTCGAATGAAGGCAGAGAATCCTCACTCTTCGCTGTTCCTGAAGAAGGAGGAAGCAGGAAGTAACATCAAAGGAAATTGCGTCAGATTTTATATCAGGTCACGGTATTACACATATCTCTGCGCTCAACTGGGCTTCAATACTGTGCCTTATGACTGTGACAGTAGTTTTCTTTACATTGAAATCAGTGGGTACAGCGTGGCAAACCTGTGATACTGATAACTACTTTGTTTTTTGTGTTGTTTTTATGGTGCTCTCAAGAGTATTCAGCCTTTTATGTTGTTGGATGAACCACTGCACAAGTTGCCCAGCGCTCCACGCCGTTGGATTTGTAGTTTGCCCAGTGAACACAAGGGGAGGCCCTCATCCTGCAGGTCAGACACACATTAAACAGACTGGTCTGACTGTTGTGATGAGACACTTAAGCGCCAGAAGGTTTTGATTCTGCTCTAAGTCAAATGAAAATAAAAAGAAGAAAACTCCCATCTTTAAAGTGCACACAAACTGACGTTTTTATCACTCAAGTGGATGCGCTTGTATTTACCACCCTTCGCAGTTGTGTTTATTCTCCTGTTGTCTCTGGAGATGGGTCCTGGAGTGAAGATGGCAGTCCTCCTGACTTATTCTAACTGTAAGAGAACAGAGGGAGAACAGAGGCATCGGAGTACTCAAAGAGGCCTCTGTCATTTCCCTTTTACACACACACACACACACACACACACACACACACACACACACACACACACACACACACAGACTCACACACATGCACACACACACAGTGCCAGCATAAAGCAAAAGCCGCCATGGAGCAGCACGCTTCATTTACACTGCATCTTCTCTGGTCCACCGAGAAAACACAGACCATAGTCTGTGTCAGTCAATATGGGCCCCTCTCTATCTCTTCAACTCCATCTACTTCTCCTCCTCTGTCTCTCTGTCCCTCTCTGCCTCTCCTCTGCCCCTCTCTGTCTCTCTCATGCCGCACTATGTCACCAGTGCAGTCGGGCCAAAAAGCGCGTCCCTAACATGCTCTCAAGTTTCCACCTCGAACATGATTATCGTCACACTGACTAATATATTTTGTGATATTGAGGCCCAGCAGATTTACTTATTAGCCAATTTGTAGTGACTAACATTGCCTCATTCCCGATTGCTTCATCCCCCGTTACAGACTAAACACGACAGCGTCACAACATCCGTGATTGAGAGAGTGAATGGACTTGTTTCAGGTCCCCTGGTGGGGGGCCGCGTCTAATTGGACTGGTCCAATCATCTGATTCATTTTCCATAGATATCAAATGATGGTGGGAGGTTTGGATAACCTATCATCCCTCTCCATATCAAGGGAGCCCCTGCATAAACAGAGGAGGGCAGTGATGACGCAGGACAGGCGAAAAAACACACACGCGCATGTCCCACGGCCCGTACTCCCAAAAATATTATGCGCCCAAGTTCTGTGGTCTGAAAGGAGTAAATTCCAAACAGTCTAAACAGGACTCTCAGGGTAAATAATTACAATTCTGCTGCTTGTGAGCCCTCTCCCCAGCTGTCTCAACCCTTCCCTCCTTGTTCTGTTCATAAGAGTGGCGATGAGAGATAAACAGCTCTCTTCCCGTCTCACTGCCACCCACTGAATCCCTCATTCTCTGTCCATATGGGTGAGGGTAGTATTACAAGAGTTTCAAAGGTAGTTTCGGCTGTGGTATTTGGAAGATTGTTTTTTTTTAATGAACAAAAGAAGGACAAGGGTAAATGAACCCCCATAACGTCTGTACAGTTCACTATTATGAACCCCAGTTTAAAACAAAAACTGGGTGCACCATTCAGGGCGTGTGAGTTGTGGAGTCAAAGCTGAGGTAAAGCAACACGCTGAGAATCCTGAGTAGCTCTGAAACAATACCGTTGGCTGCTCAGTAGCCTGCTTGGCTTGAGTTCGCGTAGCTCCACAACGGTTTCAAAATACGCCCGATAGAAAGTCAACCGCAACCAAAACAGCATATACAGGCCAGGAGTGACTCCATTTAAGAAAACAGTGTCATGTTCACACCCTGACTGTGAGTATTTTAGACTTTCTCTATGGTTAATACAAATTTTCCACTTGTTTAACTCAAGCGGAGAACAACGCAACAGGCCTTTACATGGTATTTTCTCTGAACCTCAACCTTAGCAATTGAACCCTGGCTAGGAAAATCATGTTGCAAGGGGTGCTTTTCAAGTGAAATGGTAATAAGTATAATCCCTCATTCTGAGTGCAAGGCCAAAGGAGAGCTGAGTTTAGAAACTGGCAAATCGTGCTGGGGCTGTTACAGACACTTTGGTCTGTTGAGGCGACTCAGTATGAAGCCTGAAACCCCCACTGGCACAGGTTGGATATCGCAAAGGGGCATCTACACGCTGCCAGCATCAGAAGCACACCAACACACACTGACATACTTGCTCACACACAGAGAGCTATGTACACAGTAATCACATTCATCTGAGTTTCACCCAGCTCACCCACTAGACAGCAGTGTGTCAGTGTATTCTGTAATATATACACGTTCAATCATGCTATGTGGTTACATTATGGCACCTACATCCCAAAAAATTAAGGGCTAATAAAAGTAAATTAGCAGGTCTAAAAGAATATTCTTTGTGAGCGCTAGGAGTAGATGTGTCATGGGAATATATGAATATATGAACTCACAGGGCCTCACGCAATATTGTGTACGCCCCCACCCCATCCACTCTTCCTACACACATATTAAAGCCCCTTCCATGGCGGCCAAGTCTCCCCCTCATTTCCAAAAACCGCAGCTCCCCTTTACAGAGCTTGGTTAGCCTGGGCACAGCAACCTGATCTTGCTGAGAAAGGCTTATAAAAGGAAGCAAATTAAACAACCCAATCAGAAACACCTCTGCTGCACAGAGCCCAACATGAAAGACCTAAAAGATTTTTCCGAACAGACCAACCCCTGCCTGAGGGCATATCAGTGTTTGAATATAGAGAACCTGTGAGGCTGCACCATATATATATTAGGCTTTGACACACAAACAGCCACGTCACTGCACTGTACGGTACAATGCACAGCAGTTCTTATTCACATGGTGCTGAGGCACATGTTGTGCAATGTCAGAGAGCAACTTGGACGGCCTCTATTAATCTGTTTTCCAGCTCAATCTCCTGAGAGGGATCTCTGTCAGAAAACAAACCTCTCTGTTTGAAGCATGGCCTCCAGTTAAACTTGTTCAACTTCTGGCTTTTTCTGTACATTTCACTCTCCTCCTTGCACCGCCTTTCTCCCACTTTCCCTCTCACTCGACTTTTCTTCCCCCGTCATCCCTTCCTTCTCTCTCCGCTCTTTGCTCTCCTTTGCCATCACCCCCCCTGCTCTCCTCCCCTTCTTTGTGTGTCTTTTCTTTACTCTCTCCATTTCTTTCCCCCCTGTGATTCGTTGCTGGCATAAGTCTCAGTATTTGGCTGAGCAAACCCAGGGCGAGCGTGTCTTGTTACAGCAGTCCAGGCCCTCTGATAAAGCCTTGCATTGTGGAGGATAATCCCTTAGAAACAATCAGGATTTTTATACCGTGCCCTCTGTTATTTCTGTAGCCTCACACGTAAATGTACACACAGCATGCACACACACATACAATGCAACTCAGCTCATACACGCCACCATTTGTTCTGACACACAAACAAGTACATGTACAAGCACCGGCATGCACTGCATGCTGAGTGGACCCATGAGAAAGTATGCAAGAAATTCACATCAAATTACCCATTGGGTTAATTTTGTTTAAAAGCTGCACTCTGTGCATTCTGCTTTCTGTCATTCACAGCATGATCCTAAGACCTAAAACTATGAGTGACACTGCTGGGGTTTCAGGGGACAGGGATTTGTAAGAGGGGAGTTGCTGTAGCGCTGTAAAATGTCAGTTAAGTCAGTGTGTCTATCACTGTCATGTTTTGTTAAGGCAGCCCTTATGTAGCTGTTCACACTTGGCTGAGCTCTATTGTTGAATAAACAAAGCCTTGTGTTCTGCGGTGCTGTGGATCAGCGAGGCGATCGGGCACTCACCTGAAAAATTGGGGAGAGGGGAGCAGAGAGCAGAGCAGTAGAGCAGCACACTGCAAGAAACATGCCTTAAAAAAAACTTGCACGTATGTCACTTTCACAGCTGACATTTTGACATTGTCATGAAGCAGTCACTAAGGTCTTTTCATTTGCCTTTTTCCTGCAAAATACTGTAAATCTGGGTGCTGTAAAGATAGCCTATTGTGTGCTATACTTCACTCTCCGGTCCTTGATGTAAAGCCGACCTCTCAACAGTCTATGAGTACCAACATAATTACATTCAGTTAAAAAATGTTCATTCATGAAGCTGATTTACATTGTAGAGAAGCTTTTCAAACACCTTTACTTATTCATTTTTCAGACAAGGTTGCAAGGACTTGCAGGCCTTTTTTTTTTAAATCTTTTTTTTTGCAGTGTGCGGGCTCAAGCCAAAGACAGCTGTTCAGTGTCTAGACAGGTAGATACCTCTGTGGTTCCAGGTCTGGGATTGTCTCCCTGTCACTGCCATCATTCCTCATCTTCCAACAGGAGGCCTTCTTCACCGGCTTTTCCACTGCCTTCATCATCTGTCACCACGGCCTTGGGGAGGGAGAGACATAATTACAGGACAAGAGAAGACCATAATTCAACTCTCCACCCCCCAGGGTTAACACTAATAACAATGGTAGCCAGCAGTAAGACTGACATTGTTCACCAGTTATACCAAATGACTGCAAACAATGCATTGTAATGACTGTTGTAGTCCACCTGTTGCCCAGTAGCACCAGGAAAGAGGTCGTTCATTCTAGGAAATACTAAGGAAAAAAAAGAAGGGTGAGGATAGGTAACAGACTCAATAATGAGTTATTACTGTTGTTAAAGATAATATCGGCTACTTACTGTATTGTACTTGCTGCCCTCTATCTACCAATTACAGAAGCTCTCCTTGGAAAGAGATGATAGTGGATCAGCATTACACACACAAATTACCCACTACTCATTCATAACTAGGAATTACAGGAATAGTGTCAGGTGACTGATGTGTGCATGCTCATTAAACTGCTGGCACTATGCTATCATCACACTTACATGCACAAAAGCGTAGATGAAAGTATATACACACACACAGCAGGTGGGAGGGAGAGAGAGAAAGAGAGAGGCCTGCTTCGTACTTAACAGTTTCTTAGACTCCACTGAGCATGTTTCATTGGCTCTCTAATGTACTGCAGTGTTGTAAGTGTGACCTCTGCACCCCAGGTTTTTTAATTCTCTGTGTTATTCCAGCTGGTCCTGTGGAGGACTGTAATTAGGAGCACTCTCTATCACAGACACACTCTATATCATGCCGTGGCGCATACACCACACCACTGTCCCACACACAGTACTGTACCGCAAACTCTTACATACTCACTGTTACACACACATTTTCTCATATACTCATATCAGCTATATGAATAAGTAATGATTTAACAAAACAATGTGAATTTTAAGTTGTTCTTAAAGTGACAAGTGACCACAAAATTTGCAAACATAAACTGCCAAAAGATACTGGTACTGATGCTGAGTATGTTTTACTGTTTTACTTTTTGTTGTATGAGACTTTCACCCATCAGGAGCTTAAACTACCAGCAACTACCCAGTGAATCAAACTGCCTTCCTTTTTAATTAATTTAACACATCACACACACACACACACACACACTTGTCCTCTCCTGCGTGTATCTCACTCACCCTGCAATTCTCTCAATCTTCTTATTATATTTTATGCACACACATTTTTCTCACATAAACTCACGCTGTCTTACATTACCATGTACGTGCTGCCCACACGCACCATTATATCCACACTCCACTATTCTCTCTCACACAAACGAGAGAGTGCAGTACCGTCATTCCTGTCATTCTTCCTCTTTCCCTGCTGTTCTTGTTAACACACTATATATACAATCTCCCTCATACATACAATATTATAAACAACATCAATATTTCTCTTAGAGACTGGAATTCTAATATTTATTAAATATATATTAAATATAATATATTTATTAGTAAATGTAGAATATGATAGTGTTTGTGAGAGAGTATAGAGATGTGTATGTGAGATTAGTGTGATTTATGGCCTAAACGACCTCTGAAATACACTCAGATTTGTATACAGGTATGTGCATGCCCACACATTTTAATGCATAAACATGCAGCCTAGAGGGCACATACGACTGTACATATGTAAAGACGATAATGCACAAATGAAGTGTACGCAGACCCAAACTGTTTTATACACACAAGAGATGTGTTTTCTCGAGTGAGTTCATCTCCTTAGCGCTATAGGTCAGGCGTATACATCCATCTTTACGAGTTTCACTTGAGTAATATACCGGAGTTCATGATGAATGGGTTGTTTTCACAGTTCCACTGGTTTGTATTAACATGGGCAGAGTGTTGTGTCATTTTACATTACCGCTACACGTGAATGTGTGCGTGCTGAGGGAGGTTTTGGCTTGTTGACCTCGGAACTGTGGCTCGTCCTCCCACCTCTCCGGTGCAGTCGTCACTGACACCTCATGCATCCTGACTATTGTTTTTATTACCATGATCTTGTTTTTGCATTCCAGTCTGCCTTCAGCAGCCTGCAAGTTATGGAACAAACAGGCACACACACACTCACACACTCACACTAGACATCTCTCATCCTTCAGATCGCACAATATAAACAAAGTGGTTTGGTATCTCCATAAACAGCATGTCTTGTCTAGGTCCTGCTAGATACGTTTGTTTTACTGAAGAATGTTTTGTCAAATTATAATTCACTCCTTATGATTCTGGGCCAGATCTTTACCTGACCACTTTATCCTTGTGCCTGGAAATACTACTTAAATAGTTCTGTTTTATTTTATAGGTGACAGACAGAGAAAGAGAGAGGGAGAAAATCCTCAACGAAGAGAAGCCTGCAGGGTCACTCTACCCTAAAACATTCAGCTTGACACTAAAATAAACATGCCACATATCATGGCGCCAGCTCTTATCAGGTAACCTTTTCCATTGTATTGTACTTTCGTAACACCTCTTCACCCCTGCAAAGACAACGTTATGACCTCTAAGATGGTAAATAGTGGCTTCTGGCTATGTTTTCTGCTCAATTTGCTGTACGTCATGAATGGCTAGACAAGGTTAGTGAGAAAAGGTCTTAAGCGAGAAACATGGTTACTTTTCAATATACCTAAAAATAACATATATACACATATAACATAATTTCCCAAGCAAACAAGCAGCCCTGAGCAGTCATAAAATTGTTCTTTTAAAAAACTGACATGAAAATAGTGTGTCCTTTATATAAAATTATGATATTGTACGTCTGTTTCTGAGAATTACTATTCTAGAGAGGTCACTTTCATACCTGAGGTAAAAATGGACTCAAATGTGAATCCCTCATTTTGTCTCTCTATGGCTTATTAGTACTGTGTATAAGCTTAGAAAAATACTTACCTGACCAGCTCAGTATGTACGTGATGGTATCCTCATCAGATAACATAACAACACTGTCCTCATCAGATAGTATGTGAACTATAGGGACTGATAAATTAGGTATGCAAGGGTTGTTGTGTATGTGAGGAGATACACAAATGCTTACGCAAGCGCACAACAAGGTCTCCACTTTTGGTGGTGATTGTGTTCTTGCTGTCCACCTGTAATTACCGTC
The DNA here is from genome assembly GCA_028564955.1 of Terapon puta. Classification (NCBI taxonomy): domain Eukaryota; kingdom Metazoa; phylum Chordata; class Actinopteri; order Centrarchiformes; family Terapontidae; genus Terapon; species Terapon puta. The sequence continues at coordinate 8,302,593 of JAOXYL010000045.1, forward strand.
ATTTCCTTTCAGATCCATTTTTAGTGTTAATATCTTTGCTTATTCAGTGAACCAACATGGCTTGGCATGTCCTAATCCCCGAGGAGCAGAGAGGGAAGAAAGGGGATGCAAGGAGAATTATCTAACCAGGAACATGCAAACTAATGATTTTCACAGACTCATATCAGGACACAATGTGCCCACTCGCAGTTCTAATAGCTGCAGCTACTGCATTCACCGACTTTCATTACTATGGGAGATTTAGAAATATTCATAGCAGTGAGGCTGGGGGAGCAAGCCTGAACTTGAGCATACTAAAGAACCCATTAATCCTTTTTAATTCTATTAAGAACTGGACTACAGCTGGATAAGAGGCCAGCAGAGTTCCAGAGACTGCGTCTGTAATGCCTTGGAGACCCCCAGCAAAAAGCTCTTACTTAACAAAAATTCATTTCCAAGTAAATTTCTTTTCCTCCTTGCAGCAGAATCAATTCACAGCCTTGAGCAGCTTTTGCTCTGTGGTAAACAAAGAGAGGTTGGATTTTGCACGGACTGTCGAGAGGGGTATGTTTTACATCTCAATTAAAATGTCTATTTCAGTGGACCTTGGCTGAGCTGCAAATGCCTTGATGATGTTATCAATATCTGACAAAAAAAGCATCTATGATATAAGTGTCCTTTCCTCAGACATGCGGAGATATGCAGGTGAGCTACGTGCCTTCTTCAGCACACTTATCTGTGTGTTGATTTGGATCGGCACTCACCGGCGTCCGCCCTGCTATTTTTGCACCTGTCCAATTTAAGAAAAATCATAATCTTATCAAGGAATTCCCCAAAGTTAAGCATGAGGAAGAGGGAGAAAGTGGGCTTAGTTTTCTTTCACAGTGGAGCGTGTGGAAAGTAATGGCTTTCACCTGTTGAGATAAGAGTTCAAATAACCCTTATTCTAAATGACCACAGTGTCAGGCTACTGTTCCTACTGTGTGTACAGTCACAGCAGTGTAAATAGTGAGGCCCTTCCGCCTGGACCTCTCTGATCTGAACATACAGGATGGGCCTCCGCTTGTCGGCCCCCATTCACTTCCATTAGGGCCAAAGGGTTAGCGAGGAGGACGCCAGTCACAGTGTAAACGAGATGTCGTGTTTGACAGGGTGTGTAAGCTCAGCTCAGTGGAGCAGCTTACCTCCCGCTCGGCCTGGTCACACACACCTAAACACAAGACAATAACAAGGAGCGAAGCAGACGCTGATAGACGAGAACCTGTCACACAAGCACAAGCATATACGTTGCTCAGGAATGAGACGTGTCTCCTTAGTTACAGTATTATGAAACAAAACAGGCCTGAAAACCACGATCGCATTCCTTCCCACCCCGACACCCCACGCCCATCACCCTCACTCTTGCATATCTGCCGCCCCATCTGTTCTGCCAACTGCTCCATTACGCCTTCCCTTCATTACTGGGCCACTTTTCCTGCTTGTGTGTCCCTCTCACCTCAGCGTTACTCACAAAAAGCCATTACTGAAGCTCTTCCCATGTCTTTGTCTCTCTTTCCCGCTCTCATTTTATCCTCTCTGTCTGATCTGTGTGGCTTTTTATTCTCCACTCTCAGCCTGGAAGTGGATCGGAGAGAGAGAGTGAGTGAGAGAGAGAGAGAGAGAGAGTAAAAGAAATGAAAGAAAATGCCTCAGACGCCCCAACCTGTATCTGGCTAAGCATC
>JAOXYL010000045.1:8319226-8333442 GCA_028564955.1 Terapon puta
TTAGACAAGTTGGCAGAATGACAGTGAACTTTTCAAGTCCACTGTCATTCCCAGTGAGCCTCGTCTTGACCGTGTGACGGCTCCTCGAAGTCCACATGATGTCTGCGATCGTCCCCGTGGAAGCAGACCCGGTCACTGTTGTTGTTGACTGCTCGGCCTGCGCTGCTAATTATTTGCGGTTGACACTATAAGCACTAATCCTGCAGCGAGAGCGGGCCTTGCCAAACGGAGGTAATTTTCGGCACGAGAACACAAGCACGGGGGCATGTTTTCATCCCGATTCCCACGTTCCTCTCCCGGGAACTCTGGGAGGGAGGGGTGGCGGAGGGAAGGGAAAGGGGTTGAGGGGGGGGGTTACCATGGGAACAGATGAATTCCCGGGACAACTCTGCTCCTGCCAGCTGAGTCCCCCGCCCCCCTCTCCCCTCCCCAGCTCCTTCCATCCCCGCTGCCCCCACGTGCACCGAGCTCAAAGTTTTCTCCCTATGTGTTTTTTTTCCGTTTGACTTCTGGAAAAATGCTTTGCAGCTTCGTTAACTTTAACAAAATCCACTCCTCTCACCCCCACCCCCTCCCGACTTTTCCAGCTTCGTTTACCCTCCTCGTAACCTCTGAAAAGCGAACGTGGTTTACGGAGCTGGCGCTGACACGTGCGTGCGAAGCGGAGGGAGAGCTGACAGCCGCGCGTGGCCCCTTTAACAACATTAAAGGTCACCTCTGTTTTCTATGTGTGTGTGTGTGTGTGTGTGAATTCAAAGCTTTTAAAATGCCAAGTGGTAACATGGTCGACACTAAAAACAAATACACATTAACACACACTTTAAAAAAAAAACTGTAAGGTCGAGGTCAAATCTGTGAATTTTAACGTGAGTCAACAGACGCGTTCTTACCGACAAAAAGACATATTACATCCAAGCCGACGAGCATCTTCCTCTTGGTGCAAAGCGAGCTGTCCTCCTCGGGCTGGCTGGGGAAATGCTTCCCGGCTCCGTTCTCCTTCCCGTCCCCGGCCGCCCCGCTGTCAGACAGCCGCAGCTGGAGCTCCGCGTCCCGGGGCAGCGTGCTGCTGTTGGTGCCGGTGGAGTTGAACTTCTGCATGTTCTTTTTAAACGACAGCTTTAAAAAAAAATAAAAATAAAAATAATAAATTAAAAAAGTAGTTTGCACTTAGTCTTTCTTAGTCGCAGCTCGGGTGGAAATTCCCAAACTTTCTCAGCCCGCCCGCCGTCGGTGCAACAAATCCATGTCAACCAAAGTCTGACAGCCGCGGACCCTCGTAAACCACCGGCCGCTGCCTCAGGTCTCACGCTGGTCAGAGAGCAGCAAAGTTGCAAAGAAAGGGCTTTAAAAAAAAAGAAACAAACAAAAAGAAAGGACAGAGAGATGGGAGCTAAGAGGAAACAACCGGGAACTCAAACATAAACGAAACTTGAGCAAACTTTACACTCCCGACAAACTCGTCCCGAGCGGGACCTCCTCGTCCTCTCTGCTCCCAGAACACGTCCTGAACACAACTGCGCTCACATCGGCGTCAAGCCAGCGCCGATGGCAAAGTTTTAAAAAAAAGTTTTGCTCCGAACTTTCAAAGTAAAAGTCTTTCCCGGCGGCCGCGGGGTCGAGCCGCTGCGAGGCGTTAATTTTGGTCGAAACACGGCGCGGTTTCCGGTGTTAATCTTTTTTGACTTGACGCAACCTCCACTGTGAAATAAAAAGAGAGAAAAAAATCAATATATAACGACGAGGCCGGAGCTCACAACATGTTCGATCCACCTGACCTGACAGCTGTGTAATAGCTGGTCCTCCTCATTGAGATGTCTCCATTAACCCCCCACCTCCCCCTCAGCAGGACCCGGCCCACATGCAGATCCTGCAACTTCTCAGGAAAAATAATACAGGTTTTCAGGAAATAAACATTAAATAAAACATTTCCAACAGTGAAATTTAATGTGGCAATCTCCTCAGTGGTGATTCAAATTCTGACTCAGCTGGACAAAAAAAAAATGCTGCCAGCGATTCTTTATTCTCCATAAAACACGCACAGTCGTATTTATTTCACCGTCTGTGCCTCTGTACATGCAAGACAGCCCCCCAGTTTGATTTTTCCACAATATTGACTGCTGCTGTTTGACCGTCTGCCAATGCACTGACCAGACAGATAAATAAATAAAAGATACAGACGGAACACATGACAGCCTACAGTTATCTCTCTCCCACCCAGAAGCTTATGATAAGTTTATGAAAGCTTACAAAATGTGTGCTTTCCTAAATAAGTCGATTAGTTCCATATGCCATTGGATGCTTCTCACTCCTGGTTGTTATTAGTAACGTTCACTTGTGCAGCAGGCTGTGGGTTGGAGTTGTCCTGCCACCTGGTGTAAAGACAGAGACACAGCTGTCCCACAGAGTTCAACTCTTGGCTGCTGGCTGCATTTAATTGGGGCTGCAACTTAGCCTTATTTTGAATTTGTGAATCTAACTATAATTTTCATTGTTTGGCCTATAACACAACTGGAGGTAGGGGAAGTAAACTGGAAAGGAAAGGAAACAATCACATATTCAAATTTGTGTGAGAATTGAAGTAATAAATAATTAATTGATTATCAAAGTTGTTTCTTTTTTTTTCTATAGTAGAAGAAGACCCTTTATTAGTCCCTCAATGGGGAAATTTACATTTACAGTCTGTTGTTTTACAATTTTTCATATACATATAGAAGTACACACACATGCACATGCAAACTGGTGGAGAGGTGCCAGAGTGAAGGGGCTGACCTCTTGAGCTGGTTTGGGGTTCAGTGCCTTGCTCAAGGATACCTCAACAGTGCTCAGGAGGTGAACTGGCACCTCTCCAGCTACAAGTCCACCTGTGTGTGTGTGTAGATTACACATATATTTATGGGTACATAAGGTCTTAGATTATACCCAAAATGAGAAGAGAAAATGATGAAGATTTAGATGATCTATTTATTTATTTGCCTGTGAAATTCAGAAAACTGAAAAAAAAACAGAATGGCAATGTCAGTTTGAAACTGGCAGTGTTGAAACTGAAATTTGAGATGGAAAACGGGGAGAGAAATTGCAGTTTTAGAAACTGAGAATGAAACTGAAATTTACACAGGAAATGCCAAATAGCATTTTCTCCTTTAACTTTCCATTTTCTTATCAACACACAGGAAATATCAAATAGCATTTTTTTCTCCTTTAACTTTCCATTTTCTTATCAACTTGTTTCATTTCTACACTATAAGCTGGTTTCAAGCTAGAGGGTGTAACCCCAAAGGGTCTAACCCAGAGAGGTGTTCATATAACACCAAGCAAAATGATGAAGTCATCAATGTGCAGAATTCATCTGTTTTTTATAGTTTATCTAACAAATCTAAGCCTCACTTGTATTTTTCCTTATTTATTTGAATTATAAATAATTATAATAAAATATATAATTAAATTTCCCCTGCAAAATGTACACTATAAATACTACCGTATGCGAATGTGCAATTTAAAACACACTAAACGTCATAAAATTCAAACCAACACTTAGACCGGATAGTAAGCCCTCAGTGCCTACATACAAGGTTGACCCTGAAACCCAGATACAAAAAAAGAAAGTGACAGATGGAAAAGAAGAAGAGGAAGGGACATGTCTTTTTATATATCACAGGTAATGTTCCATTTTAAATCATAGTGTGCATGTTTTCTTTTTCCATTCTCTGCTGCAGTTTTTAGACAGACCAGAAATACTTTTATATTGATTTCATTCCAACAGTGAGACATTTCTATCATCTTTCATGTACTTATTAGGACATTTGTATACATGTGGCTTCACCACAGAGGTATTTTTACCTGCGGCCAGTCTCTGGGGATTCCCTCAGTGATGTAATGAAAACAGGCAGTGAACCACCAGCTTCACATGTGTTTTACGATCGTCCAGTGCTGCATTAACTCTTGGCCAAGAGTGATGAAGCATAAGCATACTCTCTGTAGTTTTATAATATTTTCTATTCTCCTTTAATGTCCGGTCTCTTTGTTTTGTGCATTATTGATTTACATCCACTAGATGGCTGTAAATCATCATCTTAGTGCTGAGAAGTTCAGAGGAAATAACATAATGTACATCAGCAGTCACTGAGAGGTTGATCTAAAATGGCTGGAGTCACAGCCTCCTCCACTGATTTGATATAATGTTATAATGTGTATTAAAGTACGTAATGTTAAGTCCTTTAAAATATGGTGTAGTTTCTATAGGCAGCATTGTTATGTGTTGTTTAGCAAACATATTTCAGTCACTACTCTACTGTCTTATCTATCTACTATCTACTATCAACTTGTTGTGTCATCTCCCTCACACAATTATGATCGGATTTTCCATCCTTCTTTGACATTACGTGTCACTGTTTCCGCCATTAACATCAAGCTAAAGTAAGTTTGTGTGTGTGTGCATCCATGTGTGTGGACCAGATCTGTAGGATCTGTAACACCCGGCTTTGTCCATGTCTCTCGGGTAAAGTTATGATTCATTCAGCGTTCTGCAATTTGGCTTTGTTTGGAAAGTGTTACATCCTCTGGATATGCAGAACTAAGCCACAAATATTGCTCAAACTGCTTAATTTTCCTCTGCATTTCCACCATGTTTGTCATCATAGGCCGAGACTCGCAACAGGGATTTCTCATGTTTTCAGCATGCATATGACTGGATGGTGCTGACTCTCAAATTTGAAACTGCACTTCTGCTTTTCCCATACAGTACAAATGACACATTCTTTCTGCCGTTATTTAACCAAAATACTATACTGTTCTGCACTGTACATAAAGATTCTTTCAGCCATTGTGCATTAAAGTCACGAACAAGTATTGGCATGTTGCTGTGTTACTTGACCATTGCCAGTCATAAATACCCTACTGTAGGTATCATTTTCCTCTAGTTAGTCCTCTAGTCAGTCTGATGACACATACCTGAACCAAAGCCCATCCTGTTTTGCTGCCATGAAACTTTCCCCAAGTACAAACGGAGAAAGTGAAACCACATTCAATGACCTCAACCAGAATTTAGATGTAGGTCGGAATTTTCAAGAAGTGCAAATAGTAAACAACATATTGTGACATTTTCTGAGTTCCACTACTAATGCTACTGTGACATTTTGTTTGATGCATTTGCACCACTATCTTGCTTTATCAGATGCAAGCTGAGATAATCATAACACTTTTTGCTTGATGTATCAAAATACATTAGCATATTGTTGACTGAACAAGTTGTCCCCATCGTGGGATTACTTAGTAGTATTTGAAAGGGATAAGCTGTTGAAGAATTCACAGTAATTCCCCCTGCGATGCAGTAAAGTCTTAAGTGTAAATTCCCATAAATTTAAAGTATGTTTATATTTGTATGCCTTTCTATTTATTTAATCTTTAAGGTTTCTGGGAAAAAAATTACAAAGAAATAATGCTGTCAAAATGTACCATCCCAGTATAGTTCAAAGTCTATTAAACACTTTTATTCTGCCATGTTTTATATGAAAACTTATAGTGAAAAAAAAAAAGAAAAAGGGGAAATGGGAGCAAAAACAGCAAGGTAATGACTTTCAGTGTTTGCAATAACACATTTAAGAAAGGGTGATACAGACACCACCAATACACAAACACTTTTCATAAAGTTTAATCATAAATAAGGAACTGAATGATTCATTTTAGAATTAATTCATCTTCGTCCTTCACTTCCTTGTCTCCCTGGTATTAAGTCTTGTTCCTCCTTTTTGTGTGGGTTGTGGTGAGTAGGCTAGAAAAGGGCCAGCCCCAAGATACAAGCAGATACAATCCGGGCCTGCTATGTTTGTCTTCGGTAACATATAGGGGAAAGTACCACCTGGACTCCTGTTTTTTCTATAGCTACTCAAGGCACGGCAGAACGTAGTCAGACAAAGTCAGACAGTCAGTCAAAACGTCCTCATCACATGCACACACTCAGCTCAGGAAGCGAACACACGCACTGCATCGGTGCGCAACAGAAGAAACTCAGGACCTGTACAGTCGTCGGCTCTTAACATCTGTCTTCCTGTGCTCCCCAGGCTCAGGCCACGCTGAGCTCTGCCATCAGACTGACGATGCCACAACCTGTACAGAATTTCCTAATCCAGATCCTCCTGTTGTGGACCATCATCCTTTCGATTTTGCAGGCTGTGTTCATCATCCTCTTCTTCAAATCTGGACATCATGGCTTGGTGAGACCTCTTTTTCAAATTTTCACATTCAGTTTGCAGAATGCTAGTTTTCCCGTGGTCATCAATGATGACACACACCAAAAAAAACATTATAAACTGTACAACAGTTTTACTGTAGCTCTGTCACATTTGAGTAAATTATAGGATGAGTGTAGGATAAATGTCAGTACTGGTATGTTACACACTTGCGCTGTGCATCTGTTCTTTGTGTGGTTTCGGTAGTAGCACAGCTGGTGAGAAAGACACTCCTGCCTGTGGTCTGCAGCTGGTGACGGATAGCCCTCTTACGACAAAGTCAGCAAGTGGCAAAAAGTGAAAGCTATTGCAAAATGTTTGTTTATATCGATCCACACAACACAATTACAACAACTATAAAGGAACAGAAGTGGACACATATAGAGAATTTCTGGCATTGTGGCTGTCTACTAAGTGAACCTCTTTCATATTTAGATAAATATCATACAGGAGAATGCTTTTGATTGACATTTTGATTCAGTATAGCCAAATTTTACAATGCGAGGAACTTGAATGGGTTCACTGCATCTTCAACTTCATTAACCGGCACTCTTGTCATTCAAACCCCTCTTGTAACACTTATTATAAGCCTATTTTGTGCTTTGTTTCCTTCTCCAGTCTCAGAACAGTAGTGCCGTAGCACCCGAGCACAAAATGCCATTCCAAACAACTTCGGTAAGATAACCACAGCTTCAGAGTTTGTGCTTCTCCTGTTGACCTCATTGTGTTGTGTCTATTATCGGAAAAAGACATGTGGGTGATTACTGATTAAGATGTCATGCTACTGTTGTCAGTCTTTTTATGTTATCATAATCCCAGATTGTCCCCAAATCCAAAAATCTTGGAGGCCAGGCCAATCTACCGCAGATCAGTTTTCTTCTAAGTTACTTATGTCAGACAGTCTAACCACTTTCCTCACATCTTGGAGGAAGCTTGATGACGTCATTGCCACATTCGGGGAAATGCCACTAAACTAAACTGTTGTCTCTACATTTTCCTTCTCAAGATGTGCGTGATCTATTCTGCTCTCAGTTTTAACATAGAGGATATATTCTCATCACCACATTTAAGAAAGTAACATCTGTGTTGCTGGTCGATGCGTCACCTATGTTTTTTTTTTTTGCTTTTTTAAAAATATTTTGAGATAAATATATCTCCTCCTCCTCTTTCAGAAAGACGAGCTTCTCTTGGGCAAAGGCCAAATGCTCACCTTTAAGACCACTGAAGGTAAAGATGTCCTATCTTTAGCATTTCCACTTTTAGAATGTATGACAATGGTTTTACAAATCTGTCCTCACTGACTTAGGTCACTGTTCACAAGTTGTTAGTAATGCAGATAATATCCTGGTCAGAAGGACAAATATAATATCATCACGTGTAATTTAATCACAGATCACAGCAAAGTGGCAAGTGATTGACATTTGCTTCATGTCAATACATCACAGGTTATTCAAGATGCAGTTCCAGGAAAACTAATAGCATTTTTCTGTCACACAGGCAAAGCCAACAAGACGATTAAGTGGGTAGCCATGAACACAGGTACAAGCGTGGTCTCAGACGGGGGCGAGGCTCTGACCATAAAGAGGGATGGATATTACTTCCTAAATCTTCAGGTGACACTGAAGAAACAGAGGTCATCAGCGCTCACGGTCAGCCTCAAGTCAAAAGACAAGATTATCCTGCGCGGCTGGATTTCCAAAGACAATAACAGCACAGGGCTCCTCGGGAAAGTAGAGGCGCTGTCTGCTGGAGGCACCCTGGAAGTCACCATCGAACCCCCAACCACTGACATTGATGAGAGCGAATCTCTCACACACCTGGATATCATCTACATGGACAAACCTTAGATGCAGCACTGATTTATTACATATCTGTTTCACCTCCATCCAGCTCTGGGACCCCCATTGCAGAAAACCTACTCAGATGCAAAGACGAATGCTTTTGTTGTTCTCTTTTTATCAAACAGACCACCACCCTTGACTCACCACATAGGCAAATCATTGACTGTCTTCCTGCAGAGAAAGAGGCGACTGAGTAACAGAGAATTGATGAAAGGGCTGGATTCAACATTCCTCTTCTTTTACCCACAGGTTGGGTAAAAACCTCACCCAGCTCTAAAACAGAATTTACACTGATTCAAAGTCCAATTGTTTTGTGAACTAAGTCATTTTTTAGTTATGTAGATATAACGAGCAGCAGCCCAGGATTGGTCTAAGGTTGACATCATCACTACAAATCTGTTTCTCCAGGGTTGCGCTTACGTGAAATTTTTTTTCTCACATCCACACTTTAAAACACAGCTGTATGGTTCTATAAAAACAAGAGGTTTTGGGGGCTGGCGTTTCCTTGAATAAACTAGAAAAGAAAGTTGGATTGTTCCTTATGCCTCTCAAATAGCTATCAAAGAGGAGCACATTGATAGTCAGTAAAGCGGGTATTCAGAGTGAACAAATCTTACTTGATTGTTTATATTTTATTTCTTTGTTGGAGTTTATTAAATTTAAAATGTGTAGTTGCTGACTGCAAGAATGTATTTTTTTAAGTGCCACATCTATTGGCAGAGCTGTGTTATTTGCACAGTTTCTATTTGCTACTTCCCGATTTCTTTATGTTCTGAGTTGTATGAGTTTTATATTTATGTTGTATTTATTTATTGTTTGGGCATAAACTATATATACAGTGCACGAGTATATACTGTATTTAACAAAATTCCATGGAAAAGTGAGCAAATAACCAATGAATGTTTGTCACTGTGTGATAATGTGTGTCATTGTGTGGCATACAAATATTGTCAGTGAGTCACTGGAATATAGGTACAGTGTTTTCTTAATTTGTTTTTGCAATAATATGGAACTAAAATTGTACAAATGAGACAACATGGTTGATTGACATAGTGCCATGACATTCTTAAGATTTTTCGCAACGTAATCATTTTGGGAAGTGGAATTTGTGAATCTGTTAATCATGTACAGTCACATACAAAGTGTTCCATTTTCATCATTTAAATTCAAAAGGAAAAGTGAAAGGGCTTGACAGAACAAACCTCCAAATTTTCTGCACTACTCGTATTACACATTATGAGATGTGAAATCACGAGTCATGGTGGTTTGTGCGGACAGTTTCACGTGTTAAGAGATGTTGAAAGAAATATTTGGTCATGTCAGTGATTTTCAGTTCTTTTTTATGCAATAAGGAATGTTGTAATGTTATGCATTTTAAAAAAAAATCATTTGTTATGGGAATGTATAAACATTTACAGACTTCACATTTAACAGAATCAACGTAACTACCACCAAAAAAAGCAATGTTAAAATTAAAAGCCATAATTTCTTTACACTGTTTACTATATTTGACGTCTTTAAAAGCTGCAATATCGAGCTGCTCTGTTTGGAGTGAATGAAGTTATGTCACCAATGTTTTTGACTGTGAGTCATTGTCAAGACCCTGAATATGAAGTGAAAGTGAGAGGTGATAAGTTAACATTGGGACCCTGCAGATAATGAGTCACTAATATAATGTTGTATATGCTGTCGAAGAATATTCCCACCAGACACTTACAAAACAAAATAAAAAAATGGCCTTTACTCAAACTTTTAACACCATATCGTCTACTGACCTAGATCACAGTATTGCAGATTTAGCGCACAAAAGGTCATTGGAAAATTGATATTAGTCATGACAAGCAGAACACATAATTTCCAAGTTACTGAGGTTCCACCTGAAAACTACTCCTTTCCAAACCTCAGCCACAGAGTCCCATATCTCGTACCACTCTCTGTATTAGCTTTTGCCACCACAGCTTTCGATTACACCGTGGAGAGGTCCAAGATGTTGAATTCAGATGCAGAGCGCCACCCACTCTGTCTCATCTATTAGACACATCTGCATAAGCTGGTTTCTTCCTACCCTTGCTTTCCACTGCCAAATGTACAAGACTGGTGGATCCAAATAAAGATGAGAGGCAGCTTCTGTGAAAACCCTCAAACACCTTTCTCTGCCATTTCCACCCGAACACTGCTCTGTGGTATCAGACCTATTTTCAATGTGCGGTCACTGAATAACATGCTCTGCTGTCACTTTTCAGTGACTGCCAGTTAATAATGTCAGCACATTATCATGAATCATTTCTCAGAATTAAAGATATGTGAGATAGTGGTGCAATAGTTTTGGGAAAGAGCAACATCAGAGCAAGTTGACTTAAAATTATATTACTGTGACTTAAAATTATTATTATTAACTTTATGACTTTTCCAAGCTAAACATATTTTCAGAAACTCAGCAGCAAAATGGACCCTTTAAAAGCCCTGTTCGCAGATTATTCAAATATCAGCTCTCCCCTGCTACTCTACCTCATCTAGCGATCAACACAAGGGGGGAGCATTTAGCTGTGGACTGTGTGCCGGGTACCATGACCTCTTTCAGTTTTGTTTTGTATAAAAATGTTCCTCTAGCCATGACACAGTACTTCACTGTAGAGAAAAGGTGTCTCGATGACAAACTGCTGGTAGCGTGTAAAAGGTGTGTCAGCAAATTGATACCTGACAGCAAAGCCCTGCGTGATTAATGGAAAATGTTGATTTCATATATGGATGTGAGAATAATTTGTTGAGATAACGCTACACAACTGCAGAGTACTCTCAGCCCACGCAAATTCTCTGTAAAAGTCATGTCTAGACTAAAGTTTAACAGTGAGAGAAAAACCAACATCATGAATCCCAACCACACAGCTCCCCCTCTTTCGCTACTACAGTCGATCACACCTCACAGGTCAGCCAGCGCTGGAAGATAATGACTCACAGATGCATCGAGAAGCATTCATGAAAATACGCAGAGACTGTATAAAATGTGTGAGCCGATCCAAGGCACATAAATGTACTCATGTATTGAGACTATATATAGCCAAACCCTGAGCTGTAATTTGTCTTAACTCAGCAATCTGAACAAAACATGTAGTACAAGCCTGAGGGAAAATTAATCTGAGGTTCACTTAACCTACACACCCACCTGTACACACACACATACACACACAGTCCTGCTGCAGTGCATTTTCACTAGTCACTGCTCTCCGGGTCTGGGGTTGGAAAGTGAGTCAGGCAATTTGCCTACTAACACCGCCAAACCCCCCCCCCCCCAACCCCACCACCCACCCCCACCCCACCCCAGCGGCCCCCACTACCACTTCCTCTTCAGTTTACAAATATACAACCACTCCGTGGGTGTTCTCGAGAGCGGCTTCTTCGAACAGACCCAGCTGAAGGGAAAGCATAGCAGTGACTGTGTGCGAGGTACGGGGAAAAAAAGGCTCAGAAGAAGCTTGCTGTTTGTGCAGGACATGACAGCGTGCTTGTCGCCATGGAGATGAATTGAAAACCATGATCTGTGGACTGAAGTAAATAAGCACGTTGATCTTTCTGCGTGAAATACACATACTGTCCTATACACCTAATGTTCCTCCAGCCTCTCAAGATGAATACTTTTGAGTTACACTGCTGTGCTGGAAAACCAGTGTCACAGCATGAGCACAATATACTTTAATGGTGCTACACGGAAATTTTATTCAGTGTCAAATGGTTACAAAAAGACACTCTCTACAGTGTGTGCCTTGTGGTCGGACTATGTGGTGAAACAGTTACAGCTTCTAAAAGTGAGACCGAGACCACTCAGCAGAGGCTGCAGCGCTGTCTTACCTGACGCAACAGGAAGTGCACACAGGAGTGTACTGCAGCTATGTGACGGCCTGAGGACGGGCGTGAGGAAACCAACAAATACTGTATTCATTATCTGTTTATTTCTTTCTTTTGTTTACATTATTGCACAAAGATACTGTTGAATTAAAGCAGTTCTATGATTCGCTCTACATTTGGAATAATAAATAAATACTGTACAGTAGGTGTCACAGCATGATGTGTAAGGTTACAGGTTAACATTTCTAATTTTAGCATGACATAAATTTATGCTTAGCAACAATATGAAGATCAGGAAGACTGACAATGTATCAAAGTTGTATTGTGTTCCTTTTAAATGCATTCAGAATATATAATATACAAGTAAGCATAAAAAAGTTTCTGTGACAAAGAGTTTTATCACACTGTCAAACATAATTCGAAGACTGAGTTTCACCCCACAGTGTGAAAACCACCAAAAACCAGCACAGTCCTAACCTGCATAACACTGCACAGGGGGGTTTTGACGCCTGCCTCCCTTTCCGGTAACTGACCTGCTTTTTCATCACAAGGAGACTCAATAATCCCCCTGATGGGTCTTTAACATACCACCAACAAAGCCCAGGACCCGGACTGTCACTAACTCTATGCAGACCCTGAATCTCATCCACTAATTCTTAATAAATTTTCATGTGCACACCAAACTCTATACATTACATTAAAACACATCTTTTGGACTTTTGGACTAAATTTGCATTTGGCAAATGTTCTTTATTCCTAAACTGACTTTGAATACTGTGAACTCGCTTGCATGTTCTTGGCAAATGTTTTGCACATTCTTACATAAATCTGTACTTTCATTTGAATAACAGTAATTTAGCATTTATGTCTATACTGTTTTATAATACTTTTCATAATTTATTGTAAATTTATTATATTTAAGCTATGCTTCTAGCACAGTACTATGTGCAAGCTACCAGGCACTACATTTTTATTGTCTTTCAAATATTTTGTATCAAATTTTATACATTTTTAGTCCAAAGTCCATATTAACGTGTTATCTATATCATATATGCACCAAAGAAGTTCTCATAATCTTTGTGACGCAAAACCTTTGATGCATTGTTCACCTCCACAAAAAGGGCATCATCTTTGTTGAGGTGAAACACTCCACCAAGGTAACTGTTGGATCGATTTTTGCTAGACTTGTCTGTGTATTTCCTGGACATCAGGAGCGGAATACTCTTCCCAATGTAGAGTTTAGTTTTCACCTGAACAGAGTGGTGAAATATAGCACTATCTAAGAAGGAAACCTTTGAATACACATAGTAATAACCCTCCTTCTGAATTATTAGACTTTTGTCATTGCACTCCATCTCATAGCAGATTGGATCTGCAACCATGCTCCATGCCAAGACCTGATCCCCATGAGCTACGCCATGTCCATCTGAAGAAAAAAAAAGAAAACCAAGGGTTTAAAATGATTAAATACATGAGGAGTCATTTCGCTGAAACCACACAATTTCCCCCACCCTTCAAGAACTAAGCCTTCATGTTTCAAGGAGAAGTTAAACGATTTAGCTTCTGCTACTTCTGACACTGTGGTCGTAGAGGAGACATTGACACTGGTCTCACCTGTCAGATGTGCAACTGGTTTGGAGGGAGTACTGACAAGGCTGGGTTTCTTTGTGGGAGGAAGAATGCCTTCACCTGGGTGATCATCAGACATTGTGTCTTAGATGTCGTGCAAAGCAATGAAATTCATTCATTAGTGGAGTGGAAAGGGCTGAGACATACCTGCAGTCTGCTTAGAGGATGATCCTGAGGCAGCCTGCAAGGACAATAAACACATTTTCAAAAAATGTACACACGTCATAAAATTTGAATCATGTTAAAGGATCCGATTTTGTTTTTCCACGAAGTAGTCTTTCTGCAGAGCAAGTAGGACAGTTCTGACTTTCTGGTTATAAGAAAAGGTCAGAGCACAATGAGGCTGCATGAGGTAGACCACTTCCCGTTCTATGCCATCCCTTGTATAGTACTTTTTTGTTCAACCAAAAAGCCTTGTCCTCCTTCCACCACTCAACCCGTGACTGCGTCCCTGACTGCAGTACCAGACAGAAACAGGAAACTGAGTCACAGAGATACATTGACCGTCCGCCATCATGGAACAAGTCAGCATGTCCCCCGCCTCGGGAACGTCAGTGGAGTTCTCTGTAAAAGGGCCGGATGTTAATTTACTTCTCCATCGTTACTCCACTCTCTTCCCCATAATAGTGAAATAATTTCACTGTCAGCAGTTTTTGGAGAAAAATAAAGTGACTGGTGT
>JAOXYL010000045.1:8351618-8363008 GCA_028564955.1 Terapon puta
AACTTCTGTTTTTACATGCGTGCAAATCCAAGGTTTTTATGTTATCACTGCTGTCAATATTAAGCTCATACATGAAGATTTTAAAGGAATTTGGAAAAAGGGGGGGATCCAACTGTCTTTCTCTCTAAAACACACACGCACACACACACACACTATACACACAACCCTACATCCTTTCTTTTAGCCCACCTGTTGTTGCCGTACCCTGGGGTGCTACCATCATCCAGCCTTCTGTAGTCAAGACTGAAAGTGACGTTATGAGAACCGTTAAACAGCCCCTAGCTGACCTCCGATACATTGCAGCACTCCACTTGCCATGCAGAGGCTAGGCGTAAACCCTCAAACGCACACTCACACACACACAGGGGAGCTTGCTTTGTTACTTGGTCAACAGCACACCCACAGAGAGGAGGGGAGCTCCACTCGACTGCATGCTACTGTAACTGCTAAGCTAGGAACTACGTGAAGTCGACCACGAACTCTACACCGCTTGGAGATATACCACAAAAAAAAAAAAAAAAGTAAGTGCTTTGCAGTGTGCAAATGTGTTTCCAGTGCACAACGGCAGCTACGAGTAAATACAGTAACACATCAGCATTGCTCTGTCCAATTGTACAGTAAGCATTCTTTATTGGTTCAAACTGCATGAAGTTTATCTAAAGCAATCAAGCATGTTTGATTGACTTTGTTCAGAGGTGGAGTAGCACTGCTGCATGCAGAGGGGAGAAGTGGGCAACTAATGTGACCTTGATCATTGTGGCAGCCACCTCCCCCACAGGGAGACACATGCTCTGATGTGGCTGGATCACTAATTGGCATGCTACATCACACTGATGCACCGCAACATGTGCCTAATTATAAGCAACACTTTGATTCAGTGGCAGCGGAGTGGTGGTGATTCTGTAGCGTTTCTAAAATGGCAACTGGGATTCACGCGCATTGATGGCTGAGGGTTACAGGAGTACAAGTCTTTTCCTTTGAACATCTACGGGATCACAAATGCACGTCAGGCAAGATTTAGTTAAGCGGGATCACAATGCCTGTACTAAGACTAACACCGGCAACGAGCAGTAAGTTGGGCTAGAAAAGGTGAGGGTGGAGGAAGGGTACGTACTTAGCAAAGCCTATGAAGTCCTCATGGTTGGTGTTGATGTAGGACAGCTCAATGTCAATCAGCAGCAGAACCTTAATTAGAGATAGAAAATCATGATTAGAATGGAGACATCTGAATTAAACACTACTCACTGAAGGCAGGAAACAGAGAGAAGTACTGATATTTCACACTTGCATTGAAGAAAAACGACCTTGGCAGAGCAATATATATTTGTGAGACTGATCAACACAAATGCAAATGTAGTGGAGTTGTCTAACCCTACCATTCAACCTATCTCACATACTGTCTGACTGAGCTTAAAACTCTCTTGTCTTGTTTTTTTTTTTTTTTTTTTAAATGGTGTTTCCAAAGCTTGTGGACTCTGTCAAGAACAGAATTCTGAAAAAAAAAATGTTGTGAAAGGTAACAATGGTGTTTTATTTAACAATTACTGTTCGAAACTGCACACACAAAGGTCATTAATGTCTTCTGAACTACTCCTCTTGTATGTCTGCAAACTGTAGTTTTGTCACCTATTTATCTAAAGATCTTGCTGCATTGATTTTAACAACAGTGGTGCTCATCATGGAAAAACGTCACTGTCAACTGTCAAAAAAAAACAGTAACTGCTTTTCTATCATGAATCAGAGTGGTATTGTGATTAAGCTGTGATACAGTACTAACAATGACTAACAATGACAAATATATTCGTTGCATTCATGGTTGCTGTTTTTTTTTCCTGGAACAGGCAGATAAAAACTGGCCGAAACAACTTCATTTTCATTTGAACTCATTTGATCAAACTGTCATTCTAGAAACCCCCCCCCCAAAGAACTGAGCACTAATATTAAAGATAAGCTAGAAAAAAATGCTTTCACATACATTCAAGCACTAATTTAATTTTCTCAGATTGGCAGTTTCAAGGTCAATACCTTGATGATACGTACAATTACAGTATACATGTATATACACAATCACAATTTATTTATTAATTCTTATCGTTAAATGAAACCCGTGATTTTAAACTAATGCGACTAAATTCAACATAACTTTGTGCCGTGTGCATTTTTAGGATTCTGGTTATGTTTTGCTGGCAAACTGGCATAGTAAAGACATTAAATTATTGGTGAAGATGTGCAAAAAGGACAGTAGCTCTGGAAAGGCCTGATGAGCTTTTTCCCTCTAAAAAATAAAAAAAAAATGCAACAGAATGTATCTGATGCCACAGAGAGTCACACAAGCAGCTCAGCAGAAGACACATTATTACAACTAATGATAGGTGTTAAGATGTCAGTTGCCAGCTTCACCTTGAATGTTACATGTAGTCGCATCTCCCCATTTAAACAATAGCTTGGGAAATTTCACTTCGCTCGCCATAATATGAGGCTGGAGCTACATATGAATTGTAGATTGCATACTGCATAAAACATCAAAGGCTGACCTGTACTCACTTGGCGTGCTTGAAAGCCAAAAACCTAGCAACTCACCTGGTCCTTGGTCTTCCCCTCTCTTTCTCTGACGTAAGTGGTGACAATCCTCTCGGTTTCCTCTCTCAGTCTGGGGTAGGAATTCAGCTGAAAAAAAAATGACACAACACACAACTGCAGTGCTGAACGGAGATACACACTTACACACACACGCGCTTACATGAAAGCTTGAGCTTAGTAAGACTTACCAATACGTTTCAGAGAGAAACAGAAGTGAAAATAAGTAGAGAACAAAGAAAAGGGAAAGAGATAGTCAAGTGACATTTCAGTGTCACATACGTCCAAATAACCGCAAACCAACAGACACATACAAACAGACTTTACATACATGATGACTGTCAAGCTGATAGGCGATAAGGCATTTACTGTCAGCCAGGGATGACATCATGAATGCTGCAAGTTTTGAGATTGAGAGTCTTAATCATGCCTTAGTTAATTTTCTTGGTATATCAATAGATTTACATTTTATATATTTTAAACAAACATTGTCCAAATTTGAAAACATGTCAGCACATTCAAACCTGTCATCTCTAGCTGATGGTTGAGTTTTGAAAGTGTTAGTGTAAGTGAAGGCTCGATGAGAAGGGAAAGTGACAGGCTGGGGTGAGGCAAGGGTAAACCCGAGAGACAGAAGGGAAATATGACAGGGTTACCGTTCTACATGAATCATATAATGGTGTGCAGTGGCTTCCTCTGTCCACAAGGTGGCAATGGAGCTCAGTTGCTATGGAAACACTCAATTCAAGCTCCTACTGCACCCATAAAGCCCACTGGCTATTAGCATCATGCCCCCCACTGACATCAGTCCCTTTCCATCCAGTTCAACAGACAGAGCAATGTCAGTCTGCCATGTGGGTCAGCAAGGGAGCGTAGCCGGGCCCGGCCTTGCCCAGACTGACTTCAGACTTTGGCCTTCGGCAGGGAAAGATGGAGGAAGCAATGAGAAGGTGGAGAGGGTGGGGGGGGGGCTTTAATGAGGTGATGCTAAGGTCAAACAGCAAGTGGGAGCTGGCTGCTGGAAGTGGCGCTCAAATATTCAGATAAGAACTTTAAGTCAATCTGAATGGTATGAAGATTTTCAGATTTGGGGACCAAGAATGGGAAAATGCATACATTCGAAGCACTGGGCATGGATGGTGTAGCAACGAGGGTGAGGGTGGGGCTAATTTCACTTGGGTGACCATTTTACTGGGATGACAGAGATGGACATTTAGAAAGAAAGGGGAGCCCTTCTCTTTTCATGCCCTCATCTCAGCAGGTGTGTCCCTGGTTACCTTAACGGCACATTTCATGACGAGTGCGGTGAGCTCCGACACCACAAGGTCCACACATTTGAGGCTGGGCTCTTTGAGTTTGAGGATCTGCTTTTTGACAATCGCCTCAAAGGCCAGGTCAGGGGTGAAGAGCCCCGTTCTGAAAGGTCGCAGGGGTCATATTGCATTTTGTTGTGGTAGTAGAGAGAGAGGGATAGGCAGAAATTAAGGAAAGAGAAAAAGAGGACAGCCAGGGAAGAGAAGACATAAAAAAGAGAAAAAGTCTTTGTTCAGTTAGTCGTTTCTAGTTGTTGACAGACAAATCAACCGGTGGAAGAGGACAAGCCACAGGTCTTTCACATCCTCTTCCCCTGACAAGCCAGTTCCCTTAAAATTAAGTCAATGTAGTAGAGATGCACATTTCACCTCCAACTCAAGATCCAAATTACAGCTTAATATCACTCCTTTGACTGGCTGTGCGAACTGAGCCGTGAGACCTGCAGCTTGTCCGAGGAGAAACCAGAGATGCTCAGACAAGTTGAGTCCCCGCAACATCTCATATTCACGACGACACGCCACCCGTCACCACACTCCACAGCACGACAGCACTGCCTGCACACAGGGCTAACCGGGTCGGGCTGGGCTGAGGGCAAACTGCACAGAAGGTTTCTTGTTTTCAAATTACAAAAACTAAACGGATCAGCAGAGATTTTTTGAGACACTGTAGGAAACTGGATAATGTTCTGTGCCAGCGTACCCCCTGCCACACCCATGACTTCCCCTGCCCTATGTCTCGGCTGGGTGGGGAGATGCCGGACACCTGCAGTACCTTGTTGGTGCACTGCCTGACTGTGTTGATGAGCTCCTGAATGACCAGATCGATACATTTGAGACAGGGCGTTTTCAGCTTAACGATCTGCTTTTTCACGATGGCCTCAAACGCCAGGTCTGGAGTGAACAGCCCCGTTCTGAGGATTCACAGAGAGACAGAGGCACAGCGACAGACAGATGGAACAGTTAACAGATGTGTAGGCCAAAAAAACAAACAAAAAAAAAAACACATGAATGGACAGATAATTAGGAACACAAAGAGACAAACAGGTGACTAAAAAGATCTGAGTTTAGGGACAAAGGAAAACAAACAAAAAATTTTAATACTGACAGCCACAACAGTGGGAGGAAAGATAAAATACCTCAGAAGGGCCAGGTGTTGATTTAATTAAGCACACAACTACAACCAATATTTGAAAGACAGGAGAGTATCAGTGAAGAACACATGACAATATTAGTATAGTGGACAAAGATACACGCAATACAAAACCTCATAATAACTGAATGCTTCAGCAGCCAGAAACAGAAAAGGAGCGGGTGTTGTAGTGAGGAGATTGGAGGGGATTGGAAGAACAGTGAGGGGAAGTTGAATACATTCACATGCACATTTCACATAAAACAAAAAAGCCCTTTTCTCAAATAAGCCTTATTGATTTGGTGTTTTTTAGTCTCTGATGGAAAGTCTTGATTACAAAAAGTGGAACTGTAGTAGGATAATAGCTTTGATGAAGGAGGAAATGCAAGGCATGTTCATATTTCATGTAAAAAGAGAATACAGGTCTCTCCTGAGCACTGTGGGTGGCTATTTTGGAAATCAGAATTTTTTTGTCTCAGCTCTACTTGCCTGACACCATGAACGTTCTTGATTGCATGACTGATTTCTCGCCTTAATTCCTTTTCATCAAACACAATCTGGGGAACAGGGAAAGAAGAGGTAAATCATTCTGTAACAAATTTCTTATATCACGGTCTCTGTGAAGCCTTGAAACTATGGCAGTAATACCCAACATATCCCCACTGTCTAACCTTGACCAGTTCAAAGGGGAAACGTTCATGGAAAATGCGGTTGATCTTGGCACCACCCGACAGCTCGTTGGTGTCCACCTGGTCCCCAGAGCCCTCGATGCACTTTTCAAAGTCCACACCAAACTGCTGCACCATCCTGATAAGGTTCAAGCACAAAAAGCGTGAATAATGTCTGCACAAGAACAGTTACTGCTTTCCTGGAAATCCACTCTAAACATGAATTAATGTCATTTCATGTGTACAATGATGCAACCATTTAAAAGTAAAATTACTACTATTTGAGGTCACTGTCTAACAGTAATCTTATCTTCCCCTCACTCTAATACAGTGAATGTGATCTATTTTAAATTCTAAATCCATGATGCTTTATTATGAACAGCAATATTCAGATACACTTACTGCAACAAGGCCTTGGTTTTGCGTGTCGGGTCATCCGGACGGAAGTTCTTATACTCCTCCACCTCCTTCTCCAGGGAGAGGAGCTGACTTTGCAGCTTACTGCGCAGTCCAGGCAGCGTGTCCCTGATGTGGTTGGTCAATTGCTGAATAAAGACAGGTACAGGTGTTATTTCAGAAAATAACTTGCAGGGTAGTCATGATTTCATATTTTACAGTTTAAGAACAAGTGGCTGATGACAGACCTGGTTGAGTGTCTTTTGTAGATGCGGTGTGCCCATACGCTCGGCCATATGTCTGTAGGCGGGGTGGGAGAGGAAGAACTTCCTCTCTGCGGCCAGAGCAGCGCGAATGTCCTTCTTTCCATCTATGTCTTTCTGGCTGCGGTTCACCACACCAATGTAGCCTGCACACAACAATACAAGCAATCACTCTAAAGTGCAAAATAAAGTGTATGAATAGGTATCCATGTGTGTAGTCCTCACCTCTACGCAGTGGCAGCAGTTTATTTTCAAGGATGTCCTTTGCGTCCGTGCCTTCATCCATCAGATCCAGTTTTGTTATGACACCAATAGTACGCATACCTGCACAGAAGTGTAAAGTGTACCTTCGTCAGTTCAAACAGCTCTCTCAAATTTGTTTCCAACTACGTGTCTAACAGAATAACACGGAGAAAAAGAACTGAAAGAGAATAATTCTGTCTGTGTCTTTGACCTTTTTCAAGCCAAAGCCTGTAACTGCTAAAAAGATTCAAGATAGAAATACAGAGTAAATAACAGTTGCAGATTAAATGTTGGACAGCATAAGATGCAAAGTTTAATGCATTTTTTTCTATTTCTGGAAAAGCATCAAAACCTGTGTGTTGGTAGGCCTGCTCTTTGACCTCTGAACTACATGCTCACCCTGTGGGTCCACCTCCTTGGCAATCTTAAGAGCATCAGAGTTGGCCAGGTCAGTGTTGGCAGGGGTGACGGCCAAGATAAGGCAGCTCTCTTTGGTGATGAACTGCATCAACATGTCTCTGATTTGGTGCTCGATGTCAACGGGCTGGTCTCCAACGGCAACCTTAGTCATCCCCGGAAGGTCGATCAGGGTCAGGTTCAGCACTGCCTCGCATGGACACAAGTAATAAAAATGAGAAATGCAAATTAGATGTTTTCCCCATCAGCTGAGTTGAAGTAAATAATCGGGCAGAGAATATCTCAATGATATATCATCATTTAGTCAAATAATGCACTTACATAGCCATTAATTCTTTTAACAAAGCCGTGCATCTAGTTTAACACATCATTAACTTGACAGAGCATTTCAATGGAAACCCACGCTGTGATCGATTTATCAAGTGCATTCTCAATAAAAGGGCAATCACCATGTTGAGGGAAACACACAGACTATTCAAAATGTTTTTCATATGTTTTTTACATGGCAATCTAAAGACAAATATAGTCCTGTGTTTTATTATGCATGTGTCAACTTCACTTTCCTCCCTTTTTACAATAACATCAACAGACATCTACACTATCAGCCTCAATCTGACATGTTAATGGGTGTCTGCTGTGATAGGAAAAGCTTTCATCTTGTGCATGAGACACTTGAGTGGCGTTTGCTGTTGGTTTTTTATGTGCATCTGAGTTGTTAAGTTTACTGAAAGAAATAAACTTGAAAATGTCCATATTTGGATTATAGTGAATTCCCTGTGGCAGCTCTTACAAGCGCACAGAAAATAGAGACTAGATGTTTGTCACAGTAAATCAGTGTTGGAAGTAAAAAAAAAAAATGCAATTAGAACATATTAAAAGTGACTTGGCATTTAAGTGTTTTACCAGAACCACACCGATCCAAACCACACCAATCTTGTTTTTCTGATATCTTACAAGACTCTCTGAAAAATTCATTTTGCAAACAGCAAGGGGTAGATGCCAGAAGCACAGAAAAAAAAATCTTCTTCATGCTTTTTGCATTTAGGGTATCAGGAATATTGTGATGAATAGTACAATATATTACATTTTTTTCCCAGAATTCAATTGAGAAAACATTTATGAAAAAAATAACCAGATATAAAGGGTTGGGCCTATTTTTTTCAATACCAGAGAGCTCAAGATACTCCACTATGTTGATTAAATATAATCCTGTCCTTATAACTTAATACAACCAGAGACAAATGGATACCACAGTAAAAACAGTATAGAAAATCTCTGATGGTTGACTAATTTAAAGTCTGTTATACATCTGTAGGCATGTTAAATTAAGACTTGGCTTCATTACCGTGTGGCGAGTAGACCCTCAGGTTAATTGGGATGGGAGAGATGCCTTTGTTGGAGCCTGTTATCCTGTCGGTCTCTGCCTCAATTTCTGCCCGCACTTCATCAAAATCCACAAACTTCTTTCCTTTGCAGTGCAGGAATTCGGCATATTCTACAAGAAGGGGGCAAAGTGGCGTATATGAGGAGAGGGTAGAGGGAGAGAAAAGGACAAAGAGAAAGAATGATCAGGGGAGAGGGAGAGAGAATATTAAATTCACAAGATGAAGGTAGCAAATAGCAGACGGTAAGCTTAGCTCAAGGCACTGAGAGAAAGAGACCATAATGCACAGCAGTGATGAAAGGAGGAGGAGATGCGGCGTGCAGTAGACCCATATACTCACCTGCTTTATTGTTGACCAGCTGCAAAATGAGAGGTCTGCGGGTAACAATGCCTGATCCACGTGGAAGAAAGTCCCTGAGAGAAAGAGACAAACAGACAGGAGAGGATGAAAAATAAACACCAGAAATGTAGGGGATGAAAAGAGATGAAAAGGAAGAAAATCAGACATGGGGAAGGGGCATGTTGGGTAAAAATAGAAAGAAAAGGAAAGAAACACAAAGCAACAGAGAGAACGAAAGAAAAGAGAGAATGAAAATTTTCAATAATTCATTACACTTGATGTCCATTTCCTCACAGTGTGACCTCTGGTAAATTGATGGGCACTGAGAAATTTCACGCCTCCAACTTGTCTCACAACAAATCAAAAGTGACAAAGTAATTTTCTCTCGTCATTAGAGCTTTAGAGATCAATTCATGCATACCCACTCTTGCTATTACAGAGACAATCCACCCTAAAACATAATTTGCAGACATTACAGCTACAATATTTTAATCTTCATTTTCACTTTTTAAAGCTCACTTCTGATGTATGGATTTGAACAAGTCTCTCCTCATGCTGAACTAAACAAAATGACTAACGATGTATTTCGGCTTCTCATAAGAGGAGCAACATTCTGTCCTCTCAAAACTTTTTTCTGAAATGACACATTGAAACATCTATACAGATGATCATGCACCACAGCTGTTGTCATTAACCTGTATTTATGTTGAACTTGCTAGAACCGTGAAAGGACCATGAAATAATGATTGGGTCAGTCAGGATGTGACCCAAATGGATGTGATAAGCAGCTTTGCTTTTAGCCGAATGACAAGGTGAAGAAGAAGAAATTAGCCATTTTCATGTCACTCAGGTGTTCCACTGCAATCTCTGTCCACAGTGGAACACCCTGTGACCATGAAACCCTTGTGTGAACATAAACCATCTCCACCTAAAATGAACCTAAATTTAGACTTAGTGCAGCCACAGTGCACATCATAAGACCAACAACAAATGAGATTTGAATTCTGAAAAAAAAAGAATCATGTTGAACTTTACTGATCAAAGTCAATGGAAAAGAAACAACAAGAAATCTGTTTTTGGGTGAATTTACACTGTTTGCAATGATTTTGTACTGCATTGTTTTTTTGATTGATGACGTTGAGTTGAAGAGCCCAACCTGCTCTATTTACTGCCTATTCAAACAGGCAAGACCCATTGGTTCAGCAGGCCATTGTTAGCTTTATGTGAGCCCAGCCTGCCTCAGTACATGAGATATCACCCACGATAACACCTTTACCACAGGAGCCTCAGGCCTGAAACTTAGCGTTGTATTGTTGTGTACACATTCTCAACTACAAACTTCTACTTAATTACACAATCTAACGCATTGTGCAAAACATGAAATGACAGTAAACAAACAGCAAATGCTATTGGTGCAACAGAGCATTATTGAGACACCAGCCTATAGAAAACAATGAGGATTTTCACACAGTCGGCCTGTTTGTTCCTCTTAAAGTGACAGGGTACCTGTGGAATTTTTAACCACATAGCCAAAGTCGCTTAGTCAGCACTCTGATGAGACTCCTCCACCCAGTTTTCTGTACTCCCCTCCTAAATCTAAAGGCCCCTCAGCTGCTCTGCAAACATACTACATCTGTTGGCAATCACCAGCCCCAGCACTGGAGCAATCATGGCCCGAGCTGTGCATGTCACTAACCCACATTCTCCATTTCTACCACCAGACCTAAAGGCCTGAGGGGACTATGGTGGTGCTTCGCCTGCCTGCTGACTCCAGACTGGAAGCAATGCGTCAGCCACAGGACGGGAGATAAGAGAGGAGAGGAGCTGCCATGCTTCATACTGCCCGCTATTCCCAGACTGTAGTCCTGTGCCGAAACAGTGGGAACGTTCTGGATGTTCCTTACATCAGCAAAAATCCCCAGGTCTGTGTTTCAGCTTTGGTGCTGTGTCATGCACATAATGTGGAGCATGCAGGCATTTGTCCGCGTGGCAGACAGTATAGAAAGCCCTGGATGAGAAGCTGCAGGGAGGGAGTTACAGATTCTCCAAAAAACAAAGAATAAAGATAAAGAGGAACGCAACTATAGGCTGAGTGAAAGGATGAACTACACAGACGAGGCCTATGCGGATAACGGCGGCAAGATGCTGCTGTGAGGTCACAGCAAGAACAACCTCTTCAATAAGCAGTTAATGTATGTATGCATCTCTCCAGTTACAGGCAACTCTCGCTTGATATTCAGCAGTCAAACACTGCTACACTTGCTCAACAAGTAGCCGCTGGTCAAAGATCCACAGAGATAAAACAATGAATTTTGAAACAAACAAACAACCAAAAAAACACTTTGCTCATAAAACACTCTTATGAGAAGGCACAATGCGAGTGCAAAATCGGACCAGTCGGTCTTCATCAACAGAATTGGATAAACAGCAGTGGCATATTGAAAAGAAGCAAGGGGCCAGGATTACATTATTGATGCGCTGTAAATGATAGACGAGCTTGAGCAGATTGTGTATCATTTCATGCATTATGCATGGCCAAGCAAAGAGCATCAGTCTGTGACCCTCCCTCCCTCTCTCACGAGAGAAAGCAAAAGCAAGGGATAGTAGGACAGGGAGAGAACGGGAGAGCCATCTCCCCTCCCCCTGCCTGCCTGCCTGCC
>JAOXYL010000045.1:8363108-8374937 GCA_028564955.1 Terapon puta
CCTGCCTGCCTGCCTGCCCCGACAGCCTCTGCCTTGCCTCTTACAAACTGGCAGAGCAACTCTGAGGAGACATAGCCCACAGCTGATCCTCCTTTTCCTCTTGAGTCTGCAGAGGCCTGGCAGTGTTCGTTTTCAAACATGAAAACCGGTGTGTGAAAGCCCGAGGTCATAGAACACTCTCATGGGAGAACGCAGGACACAGAAATGTGCTTGCGGTTTGCTGGGACTTATCCCATGGGTCTCTGGTGTGGCGACGAACGTATAATTATGGCTATCCACATTCCCGCGCCACAGTCTGTCACTGTGGGTACCAAGAAGCATCACTAGGGCAGCAAAGCCTGTTCAAGCACTATCAAAATCCATCTGCTTAGTGGAAAATCCCTTTGCTGTCTGTCTCTTGGCTGTCTGTGCCTCTTTAACACAGGGAGTCCGCTGGTGGACTTTTTTGCTCAGATTCCTTTACGCATCCATCCCAGTGTAAATACACTGATACGTACAGAGATGGTAGCGATGAATTTAAATGAAACACTGATAAAAGAGGAATAAGACAGTACTGTTATTTGAGATCTAGTGCAGCTTTAAACTTTTAAACTGTTCCAACACTTAAAAAAACTCCTGGTTTCTCTGTAGTCAACATGACACAGATCTGATAACAAACTCCACCCAGCCCAGCCTGCAGTGCTAGATATGGCGTCTTTACTTGCCACAGGGACAATGACATCACAACACTGCACAGGCAAAAACGTAGGCACAGGCCTGATCATCATCTCTAAACTGAGAGTTAATTATGATCTATGATGTGTTAAACTGTGGACAAGCCGGTGAAACAACACTGAGAAATTAAGATAAACCTAATACAGCATAAATGAGCAAGTTTGCTAAAATCAATTATTTTATCATTGTGTAACCTAATCATAATTTAATATATACATAGCTCTAAAAGAAATAGCACAAATGAAATTTAAAACACTAATCATGGTTCTGGGTCAATAAGTTTTATTCAAAGCTATGCCAGTGAGGCAGCATGTATCTGTCGTGAGAAAGGTCTCAAAGTGCTACGGGCCAAAAGTTGGTTACCATAATGCACAGCAGCTTTTGGTGCATTATGTATTTAGAGTTTGTTCAGTGTGTCAGCAATCCCTAAGGTTCCTCATTAGGTTGCCTTGATGCAAGTCTAACACATAAACACACAAACACACTCCCCAATTCAAAGACAAAAACATTCACAAATACATGAGTGTGTTGAGCCACAGTGATTTGATTAGCTTCTGCCCAGTGAAGAATGCAGACCAGCCAGCAAAGGCGTTCTGGTCTCCAGTAAGAAATTTGGAGGGAATCACCTCAACAAGCTGGGTCAATCCAGCACAGAGAGAAATCTCAATCTCACTTTACCTACCAAGGTGTAAAATACGGCAAATATGATAAAACCCTACTTTTCCCTTACTGCACTAAAACAGAAAAAGTTAACAGAAAACTGAGCAATGCATTTTATGATGGCAGAGGGGAAAAACCCGGCAAGTTAAGTCACTTGGCAGCCATATCAGATCATGACATCAGCACGGAGTTCAGGCGGGAGACAGAAAAGGAGGAGCGTTTACAATCTGTGTCTGAATCATACAATCAGTGGTCCGACATTCTACTCTTCCCAGATCTAAGTATCTTTTGCAGGTCTGAAATGGATTATTTACATGCCTGGAGCCACAGGGAGGAGTTCAGCCTTTCATACATAAAATGCACCTCACCAAAAACCTCAGCGACTAGAGCAGATAGCCACATTAATGACAGTAACAGTAGCTCAGCAGTTATGGTAAAAGTCACCACATAGACTTAGGAAATCAATTACACTACACAACATTAAACACTTCATCTAACAGATTAAAAATATGGCATTGGGTTTAGATATTGGCCGTTCCTGAGCTCAAACAAGGCCTTAAATCAACAATGAGTCACCTCTACAAGGCACACCTGTTACTATCGCGATATGCAGCACCTCCCAAGTGCTTCCAGGTTGAAGTAAGATTCGACCTTGTAGTGTGACTTCCACTCTTCCACTATGCCATACCTCAAGTTCACATGCACAGTAGCAAAAGGTGTACTACGTAGCTTCTATGCTGTTTATCATTTCGACAAACGTGGCCACCTCAGGCAACAACTCATACACTCAAACGGATGAGCATGTGCGAGTGGGTTGTGCACCGTTTCTACAGCATGCTTGTGTGACTTTTGAGCATGAGAGGTGTTACTCCTGTCAACAGGCAGAGAGTGGACAGCCTGCACAGGCAAAGAAATTGAGGTCACTATGAAATGTCTCATGTTAATTACAGCTGATATGTGTCAAGTGCTCTCACAGTGCAAAGTCCCACTCATCTGAATTAATGTGCACTGAGTGGTAGTCTAATCTGCATGTGCGTTCCTGCCTGAGAGCAGTTACGACATGCTCTCACCAATGTGTTCATATCCAAAGGCCTGTATGCATGCAATGGTAATAGCCAACATACTTCCTCTTCTCTGCCGGCTGGCCTGTGTGTGTATGTGTGTAATTGTGCGATCCCCGTGTGGGTTGGGTTGCACACACACAAATACAAACTGAGTGTCTCTCAGCGGTGGAAACCTGCTAAACAAGCTGCTTTTAAAGCGAGCTTGTTTTTCTCCCTTTATCTGCTGGGTGATCTCATTCACGGCTGATATGGAAGAGGACAACAGGGCCGGCCTGTCGAGGAGCACTACAGCTTGACCTTAACACCACAGAGAGTGGAGGGGCAGCTTATTTCCTTGATTTCTAAACTTTTACCACAAACAGCAAAAAAAGGGGAAGGTAGTAAAGGAAGTTGTGTCTGCTACATATGTGAGTTTGTGCTTTTTGACACATTGTTTAAAAGCAACACATTACATAAAATGCACTGAGAATTAATTCAGTTGCAAAAAAAGAGAGAGAGAGAGAGAGAGAGAGAGACAGAGAGACAGAGAGAGGGAAAGCGAGAGCGCTGGTTCACCTAGTTAAACTTCTCAATAACACATTTGTATCCCTGGTATTGTATAGTTCTGAGCCACAGACGACATCACAAATACTGGTGAATGCAAATCCTGTAGGACTTTCAGGGTGTGGCATGGAAATATAAATCACAACCCACAGGAAAAGTTCTCATTCAAAACAAGCAGGTGGCAAGGCCAGATGATGAGTGTCTGTGATGTACTGAAAGTAAAGTATCACAATGTGGACTTTGTACACAAACCTTTAGTTGACGTCATTTCCACAAAAGTCTGAGTTTGCCATGTTTGTCAAGTGACAGGGTGTACAAAACCTCTGCACAAATCATATCCAGTGACAGTTTTAGAAGGAAAAAATATAGCAAAGTAATGACAAAGTAAATTATATATGTTGTCTTACTTTTTTACATATTATCATTTAAAACTTTCGACCTTCATAAAAAAATTAACCCACTGATTTGTCAGTTGAACCTACAGCTACTTTACACCACCAAGTCGACTTTACGGCAAACGCGCAATTTAATATTGACGTTTACGTACCGGTGTGTAACCAACGCCGGCCTAACTTTACGGCAAGTGGCACAATCAAAAGCACAATTTGCGACTTTTTACAAGGCATAGAAGTATTTGTAAACTATTAAACAACCGCAGTGGCTATTTTGATTTACAGCAATATCTTACCTGCCAACGAAATTTTCCAAGACTGA
Source organism: Terapon puta (assembly GCA_028564955.1). Classification (NCBI taxonomy): domain Eukaryota; kingdom Metazoa; phylum Chordata; class Actinopteri; order Centrarchiformes; family Terapontidae; genus Terapon; species Terapon puta. The sequence goes on from JAOXYL010000045.1 coordinate 8,366,804, forward strand.
GCTTTTTCCAGCACTCTGTCCTCCGACCACAGCGATCTGGGGAAGGTCTAAGTTGCAACTCTGGCCGATGGAGCTGAACGCGTCTTGAAGCTTGTTGATGAGGGGAATCAGGTCTTCCATGCCCCGGTTCCCCATGGCTTCGGTTAGCTCGGTGAAGCCCCTTCAAACACAACGCAGACCGGGAGGCTAGCGCGTTAGCTTAGCAGCTCTCGGGTTACTCTCAAGTCTTCAGTCCCGCCGCTTCGAACAGCTCGGGCCTTTTTTCTCTCCTTGAAAGCTTGCCGACGGTACAGTTCACGCTAATATCATTTCGTGCTCTTTATTTGTATTAAACTAAATACCCAGTCAGTCGACACGGACGGAAAACTCGCAAAACAAAACTTCCTCTACACAAACAGCATCCGGTCCTGGGAGATGACATCCGATCGAAACCGGCGCTTATAGACCCGCCTCTTGTCTGAAAAACTAGCCCGCCTATTGGCTCCTTTCACTGCCTCTCGGTCAAACTAACATTCTGATTGGCTACTCGAAAGGCGTGTTCTTAGCTCTAAATAAAATTCTCATTTCTGATTGGTGGAGACGATTATCAGTTCTAGCCGCCGCACGTCACGTGTTCACCTCAACATGGCTGATGTAGGTGCTTTTGAAAACAGCATGTCTCTAAAGAAAGCTCTCTCTGCGGCTTCTCCCCTCACTCTGCGAATCGTTGCCGAATGTCCGGTGACTAAAGCAAGAGCATGTGAGCTCACACTTCCACACAGCGCCGTCAGCACCCCGGTTTTCATGCCTGTCGGTACCCAGGGGACTCTGAAGGGAATCACTGTGGACCAGCTGGAGGGTCTTGGATGTCAGATTTGTCTTGGAAATACATACCACCTGGGCATGAGACCAGTAGGCAAAACATTAAATGATAGCAGTTCTGTTCTCATGATCCACGAGACTCTTAATAGTGTACAAGTGTATGCCAACTTTTTCTTTAATTAATGCGTTTTTCTCCCCATCTTAACCCTACAGGGCCCTGATTTGATCGAGAAAGCCAATGGTTTGCATGGGTTCATGAAGTGGAAGAGAAATCTTTTAACTGTGAGTGGGGCCTTCTGAAATGAATAAGTCATAGTGGATGTAAGCGCTAAAACGTAGGGGAGGGGATATTCACAAAAGTACAAAAGGTAGGTGATGACCTTTTGTACTGAATTCTTGTGTTTCACTTCCACAGGACAGCGGAGGGTTTCAGATGGTGTCTCTGGTTGAACTCTCAGAGGTCACAGAGGAAGGGGTGAAGTTCAAGTCCCCCTATGATGGCAAAGAGATCCTCCTAAGTCCTGAGAAATCCATCAGCATACAGAACAGTCTCGGTCAGTAATGAGTTAGATCTTTTCATTCAGTTTTAAGTAACATATACACTCACCTTGATTTTCCCGTTACTAAAAGGAAGGCTCTCCATGTGACTGTGTTTTTTTTTTTTTCCAGGGTCAGACATCATGATGCAGCTGGATGATGTGGTCAGCAGCACCGTGACAGGACCACGGGTGGAGGAGGCAATGCACAGATCCATTCGCTGGCTGGACCGCTGCATAGCAGCCAATAAAAACCCAGATAGGCAGAACCTTTTTGCTATCATCCAGGGAGGGCTGAATGCAAAGCTCCGCAAGGCCTGCCTAGATGGTAAAATAAATCCCGCTTTGTAGTGATCCTTTTTCCACTTTTTATAACCCACTTCTGTCCCCAAATATGTGGTTTTGTCATGCATGTTGGAAGATTAATGTTATTTGGATAGACAAAGAACATCTTTAAATGTCTTGAAAATCCCTCGACTTGGGCCATGTTTCTCCACTCCATGTGTCTGTGAACATAAATCTATTGAGGAAGTATGTGTAAATCAAACAGCCCAGGAAGTTTGAATGGTAAGAGAGGAATCCCATAATACAAGATACCTACCATCAAATTTTAAAATGTGTCAAATATATCAGCGGCTATGTGGATTTTGCTTTTTGTGATTTGATAAACTGAAAATACACGTACATATTTTAATGTCAGGTCTATTTTTAAAGTAGCCAGTTTTCAGCAGTTTGGCTGCGAGAGATTGATGATAAGGGCTCAAACTCAAACTTGTGCTTCAGATCTTTTATCTCCTTTCTGAAGAAATGACTCAACGTGATGTTCCCGGTTTTGCCATCGGAGGCCTGAGTGGAGGAGAGGAGAAGGACGACTTCTGGCGCATGGTCACTCTGAGCACTGACCACCTGCCACGAGAAAAGCCTCGATATCTCATGGGCGTCGGGTACGTCTGTCTGCGTGCTGAAAATATCACAGGAGATCAGTTGTGTAAATGCGTTTTGTGGTTTTATAAATTCACACAAGACTGTGTGTGATCCTCATGTGCTGCAGGTATGCTGTGGATTTGGTGGTGTGTGTAGCCCTGGGATGTGACATGTTCGACTGCGTGTTCCCCACCCGCACTGCAGTAAGCTCTCTTTACATCACAGACAGTGATAGAATTAGATTTAAAATAATCATTGTTGCAACAAAAAGTGATTTCAGCTTCAGTTTCTGACAGCCTCATTTCTTTTCCCTCAGAGGTTTGGCTCTGCCTTGGTGCCTTGGGGATCCTTACAGGTAAAACATAAGCAGTATGCCAAAGATTTCAAGCCCATAGACCCAGACTGCCAGTGTCCCACCTGCAAGAGGTAAGTCAAGAACTAACAAAAGATCTTTGTGTAAGCCCGGAGGTTTGGCCAATTATGAGATATTTTACTCTGGGATTTCTCCCAAAAAGAACCTCTTCATCAGGACACATGTAAGGTTATTAAGGACTCATGAAGACCTCATTTAGACTTGTTTACACAGCTGCTAGTTGCTTCTCTTTGGACTAAAGAGGGATGTGCTGGTTATATAAGAATAGCATTTGATTTTAATTCACGTTTTCTGTATTTTGATGATGTAATTTCTCCATAAAAATACACCAGAACAGATTTGTAGGTATCTTTTTTAAATTGTTACATTTATCTCAGTCGACTGAGAGTGTGTTTCACTACGTGGAGAGTCACGTTTTTGTCAATACTGCAGTTTGGTTCTGGTGTTTAGATATTTTATACTATATATGTGTTGTAAAATTGTACTACTGTAAAGAAGATATAATTTTACTCCATATTATGTGTTTCAGGCATAGTCGGGCTTACCTCCATGCCCTGTTTAAGAGTGACACCGCAGCCATGCATCATATTACCATCCATAACATTTCCTATCAGGTCAGTACTCGAAATGTCTCTTGGCACTAAACATCATATCATCACTCAACATTAAATCAAGATGAAGCGACACAAAACATTTACCACTTAACCAAAAACATTCCCTTAAACAATACAAGTTGTAGTCATTGTAATACGGTTAACATTCAAGCTAACATTGATAAAAGGAGAATTAATTCATCCCGAAAGGCTGCTAAAAGCTGCTTATTTCACATTTACATAATGATAGTAAAATTCAGCATTTGAGCTAAAACCTGTAGATGAGATATGGTGGATAATGTATGCTTTTTTTCTCAATATTAGGCACCATATAAACTCATTTGACCTGTAAAAAGTTAAACTGAACTAAACATGAGTTTACAAAATAATTGTGTACTTTTCATCAAATCCAACAAACTTTAAATTATCACAGTATTCTTTTCTGCTGACTTCCTTATTTGCTTTAACCGAGCAGGCATCTCAAGGACAGTTACTGCACATGTTAAGTATGTTATCAGTGCATTGGTTTCCTGTATCTGCAATCCTCCCACACAGAGATATCAACCTCAAATTTATATAATGTGTCTCACAGTCTAATTGCTGTGACATAAATCTGATTAAAGATGTTGAACTTTGCAAATCTCCATGACACGATTCAGACTTTGTCCTCGCCTCAGTCACGGCCATTTAATCCTTCAGTACTCGCTGTACCTCAGAGTGGCACAAGCTGGCATTATCAAGATAAAGACGCGGCCCCTCTTGCGACAGATTTGTCCCCAAACATAATGTTCACGTTAAAAGAGCTTAATAAAATATGTCTAATTATGCAACATATTAACTTTTTATTGTCATTATCTTTTTTTTTCCATCATTTTAAAAGACTTTTTTTCTTTTTTAATGGCACTAGCAGGGTGGGTCCAGGGATGTCCATGTTGTTAGTCTGTTGGTTTGTTACTCTGCCACTTTATACCAGAGTGAAACATTTACATGTTACTCTGTAATGTAGTTGTGAATAGTAGCATGTAAAGAGTTTTAGTGTATACTCTGCTGACCTGTTACTGACCCATACAGTCTAAGGTTACAGGGGAGAGATGAATTTTTCCTCCATTCATCCAACATTTCTCTTTGCAGCTCACCCTGATGCGCTCTGTGAGACAGAGCATTGTGGACGGCCGCTTCCCAGAGTTTATACGGACGTTCATGAAGCGAATGTTTCCCTCTCGTGACCAGTACCCCAGCTGGGCTGTGGACGCTTTAGCCTCTGTCAACGTTACACTGGAGTAGAACTTTGGGAACAAATGTTGCACTCTAAGTGGGTATAAAAGTCAAGACAGAGACTGAAATGTTTTATATCTTTTAAATTACTTTTTTATGGACGATTGTTTTCTACACTTTGTTTATATTTGTATATGCATTGGTGGTTTTGTTTGGCGACAGGGGAAGTGGCTCTTGATCTGAAGGGATAAAGCCTGATTGTCTTTTGCAGCAACTTGCTTTACTCAGCCTCTGCAAATTGTCCTCAGGGTACACATTATGATAATGTGAGACTGAATGGGGTTTAAATGAGGTTTGAAACACATGAACTATCTCCTCTGATATGCTCAGACACTTTTTGTTGTTACCATGGCTACACAGCAAGGCCCACCCACTTGAAAATGAAATGTTTTGCCTTCCTGTCAACCTCTTCTGTACATTTTTGTGCCTGACCCCATTACAGAGGTGTTCCACTTTTGCCAAAGGATTAATTATGAATATATGTGATTTGCCATTTTATGCTTCATCTTGTGTGACTGCAAGCTGTCAGGTGACTGTTAGGACAGATAAATGAAGCCAGCTCACTGCAGATTGTATGCTTGTGTCAAGATGACCACCAGAGGGCAAAATCCAACAAAAGCAGAGCAATGTCTGACTGTAAAGCTGAATGATCTGTTGTAAGAGTTTCCTGATAGAGTAAGCAGCAGATCAGCTGTCTCTAAGTTAAATTAACATGCAAAGATTTGGCACATGATCTAAAATGTAGGAGAACAGTGATTTTAATGTTTTTCACAAATTAAAACATTCATGTAATTTGTATTAAACCATTAATATCCATTGTTATTCTCTATCTGTGCCATCAATTCATTAAACTGTAATCCCTTCTGACCCTCTGAGTGAAGGTTTTGTTTGGGGCTTACAGAGGTGCCAGTTTATCAGGACCCAGTTGTGGGTAATTAATATTAATCATTGGAAGTTAATTTGAATAACACCTGTTGGCTATGGCTTTGAGTCAACAGCCCTCTTAAGCACCGCATTTGAATTTCATTACCGCTTCTGTTATGACCACAGGCTCTTCAAGATTAAACCTGTGACATGTAATGAGTGGCAGGCAAACTAATATCTAGCACACCACTGTAGTGCCACAATAAAAAAGGTGGGTTTTGTGCATAATAGTTTTACAAGTGCTTATACCCTTAATTACAAGTGTTTCTTAAGTACCTAGTTACAATAAGAGCTAACTGGAATATTCATAGGGGAATTATGTTAATGGGTCAAGGTGACCTTTTGTATTTGTTTATTATAATGCCCCTCATTCAGAGGAACGTTGAGCTGTGGATGTGATTATGTGTTGTTCTTAAATGTATAACATGGTCATGCTTCTCTTTCACAGGAAGGCGTTTTTCTTTTAAGAATATCTTCTGCTTTCACTGATTATTTTCATTATATTTAGCATGTGGATAGCTGGTAGTTGACCAACAGCACTGGAGAGCTCAGTTGGCAAGTTCGCACTAAATAAATTGGATTTGCTCTCATGTGTCTTCCTGCAAGACAATTCCCAGCATGTCCTATGTGTCTAAAACTGATTGTAAAGAAGGAAAAAACTAATGTCAACCATAACATTTAGTTAAAAAAAAAAGGTCGGTTAATATGAAAAGAGATCCCTTAGTGTAGATGTTATAAATACACACACGCGTCGTTGAGATGCGCGCAGGTCTCCGCAGAAGTGTGATGGACATCTCTAGGGATCACGTGTATATATGTGGCACATTTATCCCCATTCAGGAAAGGATAGTATTATTCTCCTGATATAGCTCGGTGCATTCTCTTGTGGGATGTTGTAGAGCTTTTTTCTAAATATTGCTTGTGATATTCAAATTTTTGAAAGATGAAAAGTCGTCGCAGCCGTCCACCCAGCGCTTGGCTGCTACACATTTGCAGTCGGTGCGTCCGTGCGTAGCTCAGGCGGGGAGGATGCTGGTGTTGAGAGAGACAACCAGTTGCTCTCTCAGCTGTCACAGTAAAAGTGGAGCCTCCCCTGTACGCACCGACGGATGAACATCCCCGACCTGTTGCCTCGGTTGGGAACAAAAGTAGAGCTGCATTGTGACGGGCGATCAAACAAGAGGGAAGTTGATTTTCCTGCTTTAGGGGGGAGGTCGAGGACGGAGCCATGAGGTGTTACCAATGTGTTCGTCGTTAATCTGCGTTTTGAACAGCAGAAGGAAAGAGGAACGGAGTTGGTTTCGTGGGGTCCACCTCCTCGGCGTGGAGGTGCGGTTTGCGGTGATATCTGTGTCTGTCTTTGGGGTCTGAGGAGGAGCACCATGGTCGAACTGGAGAAGGAGGTGCTCCCGCTGCCCCCTCGGTACCGGTTTCGAGACCTGTTGCTCGGGGACTGGCAGACCGATGACAGGTAAGGATGCGGCTTCTCGCATCGTTTACGCACGGCGCGCCGACCCCGTTGCGCATCTGTGCGCCATGAGAGCATCACCTCACCCTGTCTAAAAAAGTACTCATTTGTTTTGCTTGTGCATTTCCTCTGGCGATTCAGGTGTGTGAGTGTGTTTAAGTATTTTGCTGCCGGCTGTGCTGGCTCCGTTGTTATGGATGCTGCAACAGGTTTCCTCTCTCCGTTGTATGCGCAGAGGCGACTGTTGCTATACTGCTAATTCTATTATTCCCACCATGAACAATATACTACTTGACAATACAACAATCTAAGATAGATATACTTTAAGTGCCAACATATGAGACGAAATATTCATTCAGAAATATTTATTTAATCAATTTTAATGCCACGCAAGTAGTGCATCTTACGTGTGTATATGATTTTTTTGTTCTTATTTCACAAAATAAAAAAAAAAACAAACAGAAAGGACATGGAAAATGAGGAAGTAGGGTAGACCTGCAGTATGGTACCCTATTTATGTTGCACCTTGTGCCATAATTCCTGGGATTCATAGTGAACCATCTGCCACCTGGGCAGGCAATTTCAAGTGGGTGCTCTCAGTAACTGGCAATTAACCTTTGCTTACACTCCATTTGCAGGGCAGAGGATTCGATGTGTTATGTGATATGCATTGCTTTATTTGGATTTTTCATTATGCTATCTAATGGTAAACCCTAACCTCCATTTCATGCTTGGGGTCTCTTCTCACTAGGTGTAAATGAGGACCAAAATGCTGGATTCAAGCAGCTGTTTGGAATCGGATAATTGGGGACACTTGTTATTGAAAGCGTGGAAGAAATTAAATCAGGTCCAGTCATTGATAGGTTTCACTACAGAGATGCTCCTGCATATAAAAGCCTGTCATTGCTGTGTACGATATTATTTGAACTCATGATCTCTGCAAAGCATCCAGATTTTTTTAGATAAATCATACCATTGTACAGCATATCTGAATCCCTGACCTCTGAAAAGCGTCTTGTTTGAGCAGCTGAAGCCGATACAGGCCTGCTCACTTCGGTCGCGCTCTTTTGGCCTTCTGTAATTTGTCGGCCCTTGCCCAAGGACTAATGTTTCTGAACCACAGTGCAGTGTGACCTCACTCACCTGATTACCGAGGTTCGGTGACAAAATGACTTTTTGTAGTGCAGGCGAGAAAAACCAAACTGTTGACAACAACATGGGTAATTTCACCAGATGAATG
>JAOXYL010000045.1:8380740-8395832 GCA_028564955.1 Terapon puta
GGAGCACAGGCATGGGTGGAAGCAGCAGGAGAATAAGGTTCATTTCTCTCTCTCTCTCTCTCTCTCTCTCTCTCTCTGTCTGTCTGTCTCCCTCTCTGTCTCTCTCTCTCGCTCTCTCGCTCAAAGATCCTCCTCCGCATGCCCCCCCTCCGTTTCTCTGTCCATCTGTCTGTGTCTATTTATCTGTCTGTATTTTAGTCTGCTTGCTCCCCCTCTCTCTTTCTTTCACACTTCAACTCTCAGACTGTACATGCAAATGTAGAGATGCTAATTCTCTCCCCAGGCTCAGTTTTTTTCTTCATGTTCGCTTGTTCCCAGCTGTTAAAGCTGCTGTTTTTGCTTTATTAAAGCCCATGAGATGATCTAAGATGCCTGACTCAAAATAATTAGTTTGATAAACCTATATTTTAAATGGGGAGCAGAGCAGAGACAAAGAGGGGGGGACCTCTTATGGGTTATTCTCTCATGGTGAATCCTACCTGATACAGTGATGTACACAAATGTTTTTTTTCTGCAGAACAGTGTCACAAAGCAGTTTTCTCAACAATTATCCAATCATTTCTTTAACCCCTGTGCTTTTTGGTGGACCTTGTGGGGTTGATATGTGGCTATTGCCCAGAGGTCTGATGTGTTAGTGTGTCTTTTGTTTTGAAATAATGCCCTTTATGAGTTTTAATGTGTTTTCCTCCCCCATCTTCCCTTTAGATTAAGGATCCCGACTTTCAATCTATCCCACAGCTCAACTCTTTATTGGGCCATATTTCCACTTTACTTTTCATCCTCTGTTGTACACTCAAGTGGAAAAGCTCTCGCTTAGAGAAAAACATCAAGGGCAAAATGACCTCTGAAATTATCCTCCTCTCCTGTCACAGCTTTGTCTCTTCTTCTTGGAGTTTGAAGAGGACTTATGAATGAAAAAAGACATGGGTAGCTCAACTTAGAAATGTACGCCACCTTAAGTGTCTTAAAGCAATAATAAACAGGCAATAATAAAGTGGTGATTTGGCAAAGCATATAAAAACACTGCCATGGTCAGACGTGGAGGTGTAGTGTCTGATGGATTTGGCTGTAAAAGGGAACATTAGCTTGAGGGAAAGCAAACATTAAAGCTTTTACCATTTTGGGTTATTGTGAGGATGAAACTGAAACTTGCCACAGTGGAGTTCTTCAACACACTTGCAACACATGTGCAATGATCTCATCAGACTCCGCAGGACTTAACTGTGGAAAACCTAACCAAATGCACATTTCCAGTCATAATGCCATCGTTTTGGATCTGTGCTTGAATACAGGATGGATTTAGTTCTTTATAGATAGCTGGGATGGTAATGTTTGAAATTTGACCATGTTGCAGATCCAGTTACCCTTTACATCACCATAAACTTATAGCTGATTCTTTTTGATTATTTTATGATTAAATCATTGATTAGTGTGTATGTACACAATGAAGACAGCAAAATGTTTACTATAGTTTATGACAGTGACCTTTAAAGGAAGGGACAATGAGAGTTGTGTTCAATTTAAAGATTTCCTAACCAATACGCTCTTGTTGAATTCATGACCGCAATATCCTCATCACCTCTGTCTGACTTAAAGTTTTAGCTGCCTGAATACTGTTTTCTTAACACTGTTCCAGATCTTAATCTGTTTAAGCTATTTGTAATGACTTGGCTTTTGATTAGGACCGCTGATCATCACCAATTACATTAATTGAGCAAATAATGACATTGCTATTGCATGTATTCTATTACTTTCCAACTGTGCTTTAGAAACAGGTGAAAATTATTCCCCCGTGCTTATTGCCGTCGTGGTATTGACTATTTGATTGCTCTGTGTATAAAAGAACTCATGCAGTCATATGGTCGATTAGCACAGTGCAACTCATTGTGCTCAGATGAGCACACACAAACACACACACACACACATACATACATATGCACACACAGACATATACACACAAAATCTTTCCTTACTTTCTCCACTGTCTATGACTGCAAATACTGCAGGGCCTCCCATCTCTCCAGCAATTCGTACAAAGTGATTTTCTTATCAAAAGGTGCAATTACACACCCAGAGGCTTGAGCGAGCCTACCTCGGTTTTCCATCATGTATACAGATGCCTTGTTGTCAGCTGGCTGCTCAGAGCAAAGGGAGCCGTCCACACGTTGGAGGCAGGCTATAAGCTCCAATGGCGGAACACACTTCATGAGTATGTGTTTGCTCACATCTGCTCATGTGAGAGGAAGGGAAAAAGACAACGAATCTCGGGTTGCCATAGCAACAAAGAGGAGAGTTTCCCCTCCTGCCCAAGTGATTCTGGGAAAGTGCAGAGTTGGATTTGGTCTGTGCGCGCCTGACCATGTGGGGCTTAGCGTCACTCTGGAACCCTGGGAAGAAACCCTCAGCCCCAACCCCCCACCAGCTCTTCCTCTTCCTGCAGACAGGACTGCAGTTGTTCTGCCTCTCTTTCATCTGTCTGTGTGTTGTGAGGGGACCACCAGCGAGCGAGGCCTGGCGTTATTCATGCTCAACCTGAGTCATCCACTCTTCCCTCCATAGGATGAAAGGAGAACAACCCCCTAGGTGGTCAGACAGGAAATACAGTCACCTTCAGTCTGTCTGGTTACGTGTCTGTACACATGTAAGAGGTGTCTGAAGAGCGGCTCTCTGTCATTTTCATCATGTCTCCCTACGAGCGTCCAGGTCAGATGAGCATGTGAATGGTCTAATAATCCTAATGACCCTGGTTGCAGGTGTGTATTTGGGCCTGGTTGTGTACAGTAGGTGTGTGTGAATCAGTGTGTGTGTGTCCCTCTAACAGGAGGGTGCCAGAATGGAAAGGGAGAAAGAGCAGTAATTATGGCCTCCCATGTTCAGCAGAAACATCAGAGGGAAGTAATTTGTTGCTCTATATTTAATCAGTGGAGATAACGAGACTGACTGCAGCTGTCTGGGCCTATGGGCAGGCGGACAAGCAGGAACACCATTTCCTCCAAAACCCATTAGCCTTGAATGCAGCCAGACACGGTGTCTTATTTCCATACTTTTCAGTGTTCAAATAATCATTATCACCCCTTCTATCTCTAATTTGCTCAATTGTACACTTTTTCATCCTCACCTTTATGCTATTCCCTTTTATCTCTGTAGGGTCCCAGCCTTCCACTTGTTTCCGCTATTTTGTCTCTTCACTTGACTCTGTAAAATAAGTGTTTCGTCTCTTCAATCACCTGCAGCTCCTCCTGCATAGTCTTTTTCCGCTTGCACCTTCCTTATCTCTCTGTCTCTCTCTGTATTTCTGCTCATCTCTCCATCCCTCTCTTAGGGTGCAGGTAGAGTTCTATGTGAATGAGAACACTTTCAAGGAGCGCCTCAAGCTGTTCTTCATCAAAAACCAAAGATCCAGTGAGTTGCCTGTGTTTGGGATCGTGCTTTCTCTGTCTTTAATTGGTTGGGTGAGCTTCGTGTCTATTGCCTGTTTTTTTTTTTCTTCCATACATAAGTTACTCTTATCTTTGACTGAAGGGACATGTTTCATTTTAGTGTAAGAACTGCTCTCAGTCTTGCTCTGCATTTCATCACCAGCTGTTCGACTTGTCCACCATACATATGACTGTTTTATATGTCTGTGTAGAGATCTAATTATCTGTGGAATAATTTATGGACGTTTTATACCTTATTTATTCTCCTGCATACAAAAATGAAGGAGATATATTGATAAAACCAGAACTTAAATTAGACGATGATGTATGTAATAAGTCTATTAGTTTAATTAGTTTAATATCAACAAACAGTTAGAGCCTTCATTTATTTACCTTTGTAAAAAGGTTAATTCCTGTTTAAATAATATTCCATAATAGTATAATAAACTGAAGAGTAATGGATAAAAGATTATCCTTCAGCAGACAAGATGAAACTGAATACATTTTCTGCTCTATTAAGCCAACCATTGTCAGTCAACCATGGCTGCACATTCTTTATTGAAAAGATGTGATGAATCATGTTTTGGAGAACAATCTGAGGGACTGATGAACTTTTTTTGTAATGGCGATAAATAGCTTATGAGCTGCTATTGCTTCCACAAGCTGTTCTGCTATTGTTTCTATTCTTTTGCTTGTGTGTCTCATGTTTTAATATTTTAGGTACATAAGTGCATGAAAACTCAGTTAAATGTGCAGCTGTAAATTCAGCCTCTGATGTTTATTTTAAATGATTGTCTTCTTTTTTCATTGCAGGTCTGCGAGTGCGAATGTTTAACTTTGCTCTGAAAGTGCTGAGCTGCCTCCTCTACATTGTCAGAGTCCTATTGGACAACCCGCAAGAGGGAAGACAGGACTGGTGAGAGAAATGGTGATAACAGTGGCCTAATGAGGTGAAACAAAGTCTCTGCGACTGTTGTGGCCTGATAGCATGAACAAGTGCTTCATGTCAATAGATGAGATAACAGTGTTTATAGAGTGTCCAACGAAAGGATTAAGTGTGAGATGGTGGTGGGAGAAGAAAGGAGGTGGAGATGTAACCGTGGTCAAGTAACCTGATATTGAGTTGAGTGTCCAGTTTATATAAGCATGATGGATATGAAGTAACTTTCATTGCATGTTTTTTTCCAGCATGAGTGGGGTGAACTGCACCAAACAAAACACATCATCCCGTCCCTGGAGTGAGTTTGACTGGTAAGTATGTGAGTCTCTAATTAGGAGTGATGGCTTCGGCCTGCAGACAAGGACCATGAAACCGCATACCCCGGAGGACGGGCATCCTCAACACCGGCCCACTGGTCGGAAGCGTTGTATAACGCAATCAATGCAACTTCACTTAACTGATGCAATCCACAATGCTGATATTGAGCATTGCAGATCCACATTCATTTGTCACAATCCAGCTGTATGGATTACCTGTCAGCCTAATATGTACAGTATCTAGTGCCTGCACAACCTAATCAACAGCGATCTAGTGGAGATAAAGCACGTAATATACAGCAGCTGAGATAGGGAGAGAAACCAGGAAGTGTACACGGACCTGCGGCTTTGCCATGTCTCCTGCTCAGGGACCTATTGATCTAATTGGTGGCTGGTGACACTGGCTAAGCTCTGGCTCCACATGAATAAGGAGCCTGACAGAGTGAGCTCAGGAAAGGGATGGGCAGCCTCCTGCTCCAGGCAGCAGACTCACAGGAGCAAATCAGAGCGCGGGCAGGCAAGCAGCCATGATAAGCCCCAGGGTGTCTTTGGGAGAAAAAATGTCCTTTCTCTCACAATAAGGCTGTAAATTTCCATTTGACTGCATGAATATTACCTGTCTCCTACAATATGAGCACATTGGCAGCTGTGCACTCCAGTGTTGTTCAGAGAAAAACGTAATTACATTTTGTGTAGCTACATGAGCTGGGTTCATGGTGGCTGCCATTGTGTTGGGCAGAAAATAATTTTAATATTTTATTCACTTTAGTGGCCTCAGCCTAATTTTCTTTTTTTTGCCACATCTCTCTCCCATGCTCTCTATTATTTCCTTTTCTTACGCTCTGTAGGAAACTGATCATCTGGGTGGATAGACCTCTACCGCTGTGGGCACTGCAGGTCAGACAGATCAGCACACTCCTGTGTAAACAAGGCCTCGGTCTGTTTACACACATATCTGCACACATGAGCGCACTCACACACATGCACATTGTTGCTTCTGCTTTCATTTCATTAGTTTACCAGTATTTCATTTACGTCACCTGATTTCAGACACACACACACACACATATATGTAAACAATCAGACGCCAGACTGTCTCTTGCTTCACTTAAACCTGCTCCCTCTGAAGCTCAATCATCAGCACGCCTACTGATTCCTCCCACGCTCTCCGTCTCCGCGACTCCCAATTTCTCTCTGCTCTGGTCTCTCTCCGACTATCTCGACTCCTCTTGGTGTCTCTCATTTTCCCTGTAACTGTCTCTCCCTTTCTCCCTCTGTCTTTTTGCAGGTGCTTGTGGCTTTCATCAGCTTTTCAGAAACAATGTTGCTCGTGTATCTCAGCTATAAGGTGAGTTGAGCCTTTTGTGATGTCTGGAGCTGTGACGTTTACATGTGTATGTAATACGAGGGTGGTGTTTGTCCACTTTGCACTGCCTCCTATGTGTTCACTCCACCAAACGGAAGTTTTTCTTTCTTCCTGGATTCTGGTCCTTTGCTCTTGCATTCAGCGGGCCTTGAGGCTTCCTCAGCACTGTCCTGTTATTGACACATCAGAAGGACCTTCTGGGAGGCCCCTGTGTTGCTGTAGTGGGGGGCCGATCCATCAACGGGTTGCCCTGCCTTTGATGCACTTGACACTATAAGCCTATAAAGGGCTCACTCTGCAGATTACTCTTGAGGCTAGAGGCCTTAGCATTTAGAGCTGACTGATTCCTGTGGACATACCCTGTGCCTGTCCACCTACACTAGGCAGATTCAGGTCAGTCATATGCAAGTGGCAGACACATAAATACTGCTATGGCTGACATCTTAAGTCAACAAAAAAGCACAAGGGAGCTGCAGAATCCTTATATAGTTGATCTAATCTATAGAACAAAAGCCTGCCAAATTGATGGGCAGTCTCAACAATCAGGCCTGTTATGCGGTTCCCTAAGGTCGCCATGACAATGGAGTTTCCTGACCCCTCTGTGTGGTTTGTGTTTCCAGGGCAACGTTTGGGAGCAAGTATTACGTGTCCCCTTCATTCTGGAGATGATCAGCGCTATTCCCTTCATGATCACTGTGAGTGGAAAGATATGCTTCGCTGAGCACAGACAGCTCTCAAACACCACAGTCCCATCCTCCCTTCTTGAACGCACATCACACATTTAATGAAAAAGAGAGACATCACAACATGAGCATGCTCACAGAGCCCTTTTTTCTTCACAAGAGATGTGTACAACACATGAAAACAAGTCGTGAGACCGAGAGCCAAGTTGACTGAAGCTTTCTTTCTTGACAGGTGATTTTGCCCTCCTTCAAAAATCTCTTTATCCCTGTATTTCTCAATTGCTGGCTGGCCAAGCATGCTTTGGAGAACATGATAGTGAGTGAAGTATTATCTCCCTATCCAATTTTTCCATTACTTTCATCTCAACATCTCTGTTATGTTATTTTGTTGGCATGCGATTTCTCCACCTCTGTCTCTGCCATTTCAGCAGCACCAGCTTTTTCTGCCATGAAGGTAAATCAGTCACGAAACATTTAAACCTGCATCTTTGGTTTGATAGTTGAGCTTTTCACATAGCCTGGCTCCATCTAGCTTATGACATCCAGCTAAGGAAGCTTGCGTCACATTTTTTGATAAACTGTCTCGCTCTAAGCTCCATATATTCCAAACCTATTTTCACCTCTGTTTTTAGTGCATTTTTATATTGCATCCATTGTGTTTTTATTGTCTTTTTCTCACCATCCATCAACTGCATTTTATCCTTATTTTACACTTTAACAAAGCAGCCCTTGGACTGTAGTCGTTTCCATACATGAACTCATATCGGTGTCTGTCTCTGCAGAATGATCTCCACAGGGCCATTCAGCGGACACACTCAGCCATGTTTAACCAGGTGGTGATACTCATCAGCACGCTGGTCTGTCTCATGTTTACATGGTGGGTATCCTCGCTAGTGACACCGCACTGAGAAGGTGGGGGCGAAGTGGGTGGGTGGGGGTGGGGGTAATATCTGGAAAAATATCTTGGTAGAGAGAAACTAATTACATGGAGGTTGGACAGTGAACGTGAAAGGTAGCAGCAGAAAGAGCATGAGATGGAGCCGCAAGTAAATCTGTAATACGTTCGTTAAAAAAATTAGATAAAAGAATAAAAAAGTGCTGCTCCTGGAGAAAAAAAAAGACAGAGAGCAGAGAGGTAATTGGTAACTGTGAGAGTGAGATAGTGCTCTGAAATGACAACTAGCAATTGCTTCAGTGCTGTGAGGAATGTGTCAGCTCACTGCATGTCGGGTGTGTGCGCCTCCAGAAGATCCTACACACAGCGTGAATTAAGCTCTCTGACCATTTTAGGGTTGACACTTGCCTGTTGACTCACCTATCCCTTAAAGAACACAATAATAGGCGCAGCTTGCACCGGCACACCCATGCACACAAATATACCACACGATGCCCTACAAAAGCATTCGAGCGTGCATCCGCCCCCGTCTCCACACATACAGTCACACATATATGTACAGGTGTGAAAGACCATCTCCATGTATAATGGCCCCCACAGGCACCTGTGCTTTCCCCAGCATGTGAAGTCTCCTTTTCAGTGATGCTCACTTCCTCTTCCTACTATTTCCCACTCTGCCAACCTCTATCAGCATCTGCGGTATCCAACACCTGGAACGAGCGGGCAACAACCTGACGCTGTTCGACTCGCTCTACTTCTGCGTGGTCACCTTCTCCACGGTCGGCTTTGGAGATGTCACCCCCCAAATCTGGCCCTCACAGCTTTTGGTGGTCATCATGATCTTTGTGGCGCTCATTGTGCTTCCCATCCAGGTGAGAGACAATGCTGGAAACCTTTCTCTTAATGTCGAATAGATTGAAAGAGACATGTAATCAGCCATCAAGCTTGAACATAATGCTGTGCAGACAAGACCTCATGACACAGCAGAGAGAGATTTAAAAGTGAGTTTTATAAAGCGATGTAAAATCCCCCTTTGATTTGATGAGTTGAGGAGCCCTGAAGGCAAAAACCCATCTCACCTGTCTCATCTTTTATTTTCAATTTAACATTTGAAGCAGTCAACAGGGCTCTGCCTGCCTGTCCTCAAGTTTACATGGAGGTAGAAAAATCTCATCTGAGCACAGACGTGTCTTTAAAGTGGTCAGAAAAATCTTGCAATCATTCCTAAAATTTATAGATGAGATTGCTTTGCAACCTGCAAAAAGTCAATTTGTGTTCTTGGATAAGCTCATTACAGTAAAGATTTCTCTTGTAAAACTAATATTTCTTGTATTTCCCCCACTTGTACAATAATGTGATGACTCATCGCATCCCACGTAGATTTACAGCACTATTTTTACTCAGAGAACACCAAGAGTTCCTTCCTTACACGCTCAATTCCCCAAATCCCTCTCCTGTCATTTAGCTGCTCCACAGAGGGAACTTCAGGGACCATTTACAGACACACACACACTATTTGTACAAGAGCTGATAAAAAAAGACCCTGACAAACGTATCAGTTGCATTGTACTAATGTTGTTCCTCATATTTGTGTGAACCTTTTATCCCCGAGGTAGCTGGTTTACCTGTGTGTCTCCCAAAAGAAGTGAAAGTGCTAATAGAAGGGTTTTCCTTTGTGTGTTTACTGTACATGTAGTCAGAGGAGAGCCTCTCTGTGCAGGATATCACACTGACACACTCCTGACAACTCAACATTCTTGTTTTGTTGTAAATTGGATTTTTTTTCGCGACAACACTACTCTGTCTTTATAGCTTTTCTTTAAGCAGGAGGTCCTGGATCCTGTGCTTATCTGATCAACGGTCTACTGAACACACTCCCGCTGTTTTTTTTTTTTCCATCAGCTGTGACCGGCTGGTGGCAAATATCTTCACAAAAACAAGAAGCACGGGCATGACAACACTATCACTGAACTGGCACGAGCCCACTAAAGAAATGGCGATTTGTGCATCACCAACATGGATGCCATGTCATCCTCCCCACTCTCTCTCTCCCCATCTTTCATCCATAAATACCCCTTGACATTTAAAAACTGGCCCCCCTTAGCCCCAACCCCAACCCCCACCCTGTGTGTGTTTGTGTGTCCGTCTGTCTGACTCTGAGTCCTGCCATGACCAGTCTCCAGGCTGCGCAGGGGAGCCACAGAGCACATCAGGATTCAGCTACTGTCTTTTTCTTATTGCTGCCTCTACTGGTTTTCTGTACCTGCCAACAACACATCACAGGAAATGTACCTTTTTACAAGTAATTTAGTTGTAATTTTGAGGCTTAAAAGGCTTTTGAAAAAGGGATAAAAAGACAACCATTTAGATATTTTTTCTAGTTTCCCGTACAGTTGCTGCTCCAATTTGGAGACAAATCAGGGTACTAAAACAGAGGCTTGATTGTTACATCACAGATCAGCACGTTTGATGCCAGAACAGGCTGCGACTGATGACTAAATGAGACACTATTGTATGGATGTGTGTGGCCTGATGATGCCTTCCAACTTTAAAAAGTTGACATTATCTACATCAAATGGATCTCGGACAAAATTGATTGCTTCCCAGAGAAAAACAGCACAAAGTCTATTGAATTGATGTAGCTGAGTTTAGGAAAATCATCGTTGCCAACTGTTGCTCAAGAGTGAGCGCGTCTATCACAGCTGGCAGAGGATTCAATACTGCATCAGCTCGTTGCCTGTTTTGTACTGGCTCCATGTCACTGAAATCAATAAAATTCCTGAGGAAAAAATCATTAGAGATGAGGGAAATGTGTATGTTATGACCACACTATTATAATGATTTTTGTTGCGTACATGAAAATGACCAAGGAAAAGCAAAGTAAGAGGAAATATGGATACACACTCATATCAAACTAATGAAATATATCATGTTAATTGGTTAGCCTTAGAGGTGCTTGTAGTCAGATTTTATGCTAAACATTGGACAGAGCCAGGTTGGCCTATTCCCTCCATCTTTCCAGAGTTTGTGGTAAGCCAAGCTAACCAGCTGCTGGGTGAAGCATTATACCTACCATCACTGGAGGAAAGGCGGTTTAACGACCGTCCTTTTTCACCAGTAATCCATACTATGAATAATTCATAATAATCAAACCAATGTGCTCACTGGAAAATATCTGGGTATTTGTCAGTGGAATTACTTTGACCCTTACTTGCATCTCTTCATCTCATCATCTGTTAAATCCCACCATCCAAGTATAAATCTGGCCCTCACCCAGCACATTAAAAAATCAGTGCAATCTAACTCAGGCCTGCTGTTATCTCCATAACCTAGCGCAATCTCTGCTATCATGTTCCAGTCAGCCGCCATCCTCGAGCAAATCTCCCCTTTTCTTAATTCCCCCAAACACTCTCCCTAATCAAACGGAAACACTGTACACTCTACAAGGCATTGTCTTCTTTTCATGCACCACCTGGCTCCTCCCTGTTTTCCAACTAACTTAATCCAATTTCCATCTGTTGAATGTGATGGATGTTGTCCTGGATGCAGTTCGAGCAGCTGGCCTTTTTGTGGATGGAGCGGCAGAAGTCCGGGGGGAACTACAGCCGCTACAGAGCACAGACGGAGAAACACGTGGTGCTCTGTGTCAGCTGTCTCAAGATCGACCTCCTCATGGATTTCCTCAATGAGTTCTTCGCTCACCCCCGACTACAGGTCTCTGCAAATGGTTTTAAGTGGGACAAAAGGGCGTTGAGGGTGGAGGGGGTGGTTGTGTTTGTGTGTGTGTGTGTGTGTGTGTGTGTGTATTTGTTGGTGCAATCCTCTTCAGCCGCCCGAACAGCTGAGGTTAAAGCAGAGGATTGAATCAGGAAACTGCTGTCTTATTCATGTTGAAGAAGATGTGTGTGTTTGCTTGAGAGTGCACTCATGTGTGCATATCTTTTTGTGTGTGTGCGTGTATGTATGTATGTGTGTGTGTGTGTGTGTGTGTGTGTGTGTGTGTGTTGAATCAGGTTTGTTAATGGTTAAAGTTCGGCTCCACTAAAAAATTGGTTTTGCTTATTGCACTTGGATGTTTGACCTTCACTGTGTCGATGGATGAATGTGCAGAGTTTAACATTCTGTTGGGGGGAAGTTTCTCTTTTGCGCACCTTGAATTTCAATTTGAGTCTTGGTCATTAAAGCAGGATTTTATCATCACAACTAGTTTGGAAGCCAATCATGCAACTCAGTGCACAAAAAACTGACTTCAGTGAAGCAGGAAACATCTTACATCCAGGAGTTAAACTTTGGAAATGAAAACCATTTGCATAATCATTTTGGATTTTTCTAGAAGTGAGAGGAAGGCGGTGTAATTTTAACATCAACAAATTTTTTAATCATGCCATATCAGAGAGAAATTATTTTTCAAAGCAGAGTATTTGTGTGTCTTGCAGCACGTGATGGGGAAGCCTTTCTGACAGACCAGTGAAACATCTTCAATCCAGTGCCATTTAACTAAATATCACCTGAAAAAATGTCTTTGTCAATGTTGCCATTTACAGACAGAGCCTGCATGTTGAAGTGCATTTACTCTGTTCTGTGTCAGTCTAAATTTGGCTTCTCACTACTGAGTTACCTGCAGCCCAGGTCTTTTAAATGTATTTCACTTGGACTCAAAAAGCTAATTTGGCTTTTCTTTTTTTTCCAAATATTTTTTTCTGAAGAAAAACATTAATTTAACTGTTTCCAAGAACCCACTTTTACATTCAGTTGAACATAGTGATGTGACAAAATTAAGGTATTTTAAAGGCCATGAGTTCTTTGAGTTCATTTGAGAATGGAAATCTTTTGTATTTCAAGTGCGAGAGGCAAGATTTATCTTCAGGCTTCAAACAATTATGTGTGTGTTTGTGTGTGTGTGTGTACTTGCATGTATGCATATGTGTAGGACCACTATGTGGTGATCCTTTGCCCCGCAGAGATGGATGTCCAGGTGAGGAGGGTCCTTCATGTCCCTCTGTGGGCACAGAGAGTCATCTACCTGCAGGGGTCTGCCCTTAAAGACCAAGACCTGATGAGGGCTAAGTGAGTCACTATGATCACTCTATCTATCCATCCGTCTGTCTGTCTGTCTGTCTGTGAATGAAGCATTAGTATAACAGAATAATATAAACCACCTTCAAAAGAAATGCCCCACCTGTAGAGACTGGAGCTCACGATTAATACTCACTTACAGCCGTGAAGTAGCTGCTATAATTATAGTTTGAGTCATATTGCTTATTGTTTACCCTCTGGCTTCTGATAATAAAATGCAGCACCTTAGGTTGGCTTTGTCACAGGGAGAGAAAAAGGACCAAAAGCCTGTTTGTTTAATCTCCCTGTCTCCTCGCCTCCTACTATCTCATCCATAAATGGCGTGGGCTTGAAAGACACATTGGTTCGTTTGTTGTTCTATTGTCCTGCTTTTTTTTCCCTTTTGTCCTCTCCCTCAATAACATGACAACACTCTCCTTCCTGTGTCTTCTCTCCTCATCTCTTCCCCAATTCTCCCTCTCTTCACTTATCTTATCTCTTACTTATCTCTCGCTCCTGTGGCCACATGCTCTGCTCGCTGCCTACAGGATGGATGATGCTGAGGCCTGCTTCATCCTCAGTAACCGGTTTGAAGTGGACCGCATTGCTGCTGTATGTTCCTTCACCATGACTCTTCACACTGCAAAGCATCCACATTAAGACTTCTTCTAAAGTTGATGTTCTTTAAAATGCAATTTGCTTTGAACATTTTTTCTGGAGTGAGCTATGTTTTTTTTTTTTCGTTTTAAAGAACATTGCTTCATAAAAAATGACTAAAGCAGTTTTGGAAACAAGTGGCATTACCTCATTGCATTGACTGAGTTTTTGTGCTTGTTGTTTTATGGTTGGTGATTTTTATATTTTTCCAGTAAATAATTAATTTACATAGTAAAAACAACTGAAGCTGAGACTAAAAGAAAGACTGATTATAGCCTATACAATGGCACATGTGCAAAACTATGAGAAGACCATGAACTCTGTGAGTGTTGTGTTACATAGCTGTGCATGATAGCTCCCTGAATCAGGATTTAGGAGGTGATCCTAATTTGGCAGCACATACCTTCCTCAATGTGTCATGTCATCAAACCCGAAATGAGATGAACTGAGTGAAAATTGATTAACTTTAATGTTACCTCTAATTTTCTAGGCAGAAAACAGCTGTGGGTGATAAAATATGGAGCTGATAAGTAACTCTCACTCCACCAAATTACTATCACAGGGGTGTGAGCTGCAGCAGAGTGACTGAGATAGGTCCTTTATTTCTTTCCTTCAGTTCGATTTTTCTCTCTAAATACAAGCCTGTTCGTGAGCATTCACGTTCCACAAAAGATAAATCCCTCTGATTTTGGTGACTTTTCATCTGGCATCACCTTGAGATTAAGACTTTTAGAAATTTTGGTGAAATATTTTGACAACAAATTGAACATTCATGCCTACCTGCAGATAATTCATAATAAATTTGGTAATCCCTTAATTTTTTCTCTTGCACCATCAGCAGTGATCAACTATTTAATACTTTGCCTGAGTACCTACAAAAATACAAACATTCCAGTCAGCCTCACTTTGTATTTAATATTAGCTTGTACATGTTAGCATTATAACACAATTGATGAAATAAAATGGGCTGATATGCTTTATACAGCCTCAAAGAGCCTTTCACAAGGAAACTCATGAAAACTGAAAACTCATAGTATCATTTTTTACCTTGACTGAATTTTCAACAACTGTCTCAGGGCCTGTTTTACTCAGTTCACTCCTCTTGGCCTCGCCTGTTTTTTCTGTGCAGCCTTTAATACTTCTCCACTGAAGGATGTCAGCGTTACATCGCTCTGAAATATTGCAAGGGCCATTCAATTGGTCTGTGCAGTCAGTGATTTAACAGGATTATTAGAGAGGAGCTACAATCTGACGCTGCTAATGATGGGTTTCTACTACTCGTTCTCTCTCTCTCTCTCTGCCGCACTCATCCCCTCTCTCGTTCTCCCTTTTTTTCACTCCATCCATTTTCACTCCTCCCCCACTCTGTCTTCAATTTTCTCAGGATCATCAGACTATCCTCCGAGCCTGGGCAGTGAAAGACTTCGCTCCAAATTGCCCCCTGTATGTCCAGATTCTCAAGCCGGAGAACAAGTTCCACGTCAAATTTGCAGGTGGGCAAGAGTGTGAAATGAAATGCATTGGCAGTGACTTGAGGTGTCAGCGAAAGGTGTTTGTGCCTGTCCTGTTTGGATGCAACTGCTGTTATCTGATCACATCAGGATTCAGGATGTGAGGATGACAGCGACAAAGAAAAAAAAAACTTTCTGCCCCAATTTGATGGGTGATGTTGCTTGGTTTTAGACTGGAGTTGCAATATAAAAGATGAGTGCTTAGGTAAGCATTTTTTCATTTTGCTACACTGCAATGACACGTCTGTC
>JAOXYL010000045.1:8426054-8454382 GCA_028564955.1 Terapon puta
TAGATAGATAGATAGATAGATAGATAGATAGATAGATAGATAGATAGATAGATAGATAGATAGATAGATAGATAGGCATGAAATTGCATAAATGCTGATTATGTGGAAAGGCCGATTTCAGAAACATATATGTCCTCTTACTACATGATAAACCCGTGTGCAGTTAATAAAGGTTGCGCCAAATGAATTGAATTTATACAGTGTTGGGTAGCTTCACCTATAATAATTTATATTTTGTATAAATAATCTAGATCTCCAAAGTAACTCAAGTATCAAATACATGTAGAGAAATACAAACTATTTTAAATGCATACTGGACTATGGTACAAGTAAATAAAAAAGTGCACTTCAGTAATTGTATTTAGTTACATTCCAGCGCTGCTTATAATGTATTTGACTCTATAGTTTTATAGAAAGTGATTGAATATTTATAGCATTTTTATTTATATTATGACAATAATCAGCTTCATTTACTAAGCACATTCAGCTGCAAGATTATTACATCTGACTAATATTACTGCTCTGTAATACAACAGCCCTACAATAAATCTCACCTTTATGAAGGTTATATCGTTATTCGGTCCCTGCTGGAAAAAATATTACAAACACCTTTATGCTTTTATGCTCTCATTACATTTACACAGTGACAGAATAAATATACTAGAAGAAATATAGACGTAACAAAGCAAATATAAATACACCACTATTATGTACAAGCAGACGGGTGTGAAAATAGATATAAATACAATAACAATGGACAGCCATGCAGTAAGTAATGCAAGTATGTATGGACAAATAGTGCAGAAAAAATAATGATGCATGGTTGTAAGAAGGGCTGTCATATATACTGCACTGTGTGTGTGTGTGTGCGTGTGTGTGTGTGTGTGTGTGTGTGTGTGTGCGTGTGTGTGTGCGTGTGTGTGTGTGTAATTGCTCTGGGACCTCGGCTGGCTAAATTAACTGTTCATGGCTATCTTGGTTTGTTTCCAGTTGTTCACTGGTTGCACTGGTTGGACAGTGCTCTTTAGCGCCCACCAGAGGGGACAAGTTTAAACAAATTAATGTCGAGAGTGTTTAGATCTGCAATGATTTACTCTTCAGGAGGCGCAAAGGTGCTGGAGTGTGGACAGGTTGGCATGTTCTCTTTTATCAGAGCTGCAAGTTGCAAACTCCAACATCTGCAGTAAAACCAGAACCTTTGTTCCAACAATAACAAGAAGCTTTACGGAGGTAATATCCTTTAAAGGACTATTTCTGTTGTGTGCCCACCAGCTGCAGAAAGGGAAACAAAGCCTCAGTAAAAAAAAATAAGATACAGTATGTTGATCTGAACGTGAATTGATATAAAATCAGTTTTTATCTGTATTGCATGCCCCCACAAAAAATCCACAGCAAATTGAGAGATTAAAATCAATACGAAAGCTTTACAACCAAGCATGACAAACCCCTTAGATTACATTTATCTCTTTTTTAGGGCCAAATATAAAATTACGTTAGAAATATGGAGGGGTTTTCAAGAATCAGATAGCTCTAATGAACTGTGACTGTGAAGATAAATCTATGAGAGAGTAAAAGTGACTTCTCCTCGAACCACTCTGACGATCAGTGATCCCATCCCATGTTACAGCATTCCTCCCATGTCAGATATGTGTCACCAGTTTTTTGAAAAAGCAGGAGTGGGCCCAGCTCAGCATATTTTTTTGATTATTTTCCACCCATAAATTACTGTCTTTCTGATCATCAATATACAGAATATGTTTGGTGAAGGGCTTTTCCAAATAAAAGACTTTTAAAAATGATCTTGGAATGCAAACCGTCATACCGCCGCTCGCTGCTGGCATGGGCTCCTGCTCCCGCTGGTTAAAAATAGACCATAGAATATAGATAGGCAGTTGGCAGAGATGTGTAATGATGAGTTGACCCTCTGTGACGAAAGACACCTTTGATCTCCTCCCAGTCAGCGTTTCCCTCGCCACAAAACCTTCTCCAAGCATGTTAGAAGCGACGTTGTTCGCTTTAAACCTTGAAACCACGCAGGCCCTGAAATAAACATGTGTGTCTTTGTTCTGGAGGTCAGACAGAGGAAAGAGGCTCACAGGTGGTGCGCTGGGGGAGGAGAAGTGAGGGGGGGGGTGCTGTGTTGACACGTAGGGGCTTTTTAACGGGGCTCGTCGCTGTGAAACCAAGCGAGGAGCAGGGCAGGCAGGAGATGTGTCTTATAGGTCTAATGAGAGCGCATTGGCATGTGTCGCTGGGTCAGCCTGTATGTGCCTTCCCAAGGTTACCAAGCTGCTGCAGAGCAAATCAGGCGACTTATATTTAGCCTTGCAAATGGCGCGCTGTGGATTATTTCTTGGGGCTCTCCGGTTTCGTCTTCAGTGCCTTTTCGCTGCATGAACGAGGCGGGAGGGGGGGGCGTGTGGCTCATGAGGAGGCCTCTTTCTGGTGAGGAGCAGGTTCCCTTCATGTTCTTGGTCCACTTCTCTTTGCATTTTGTTCTGCTTCACTTCCGTCCGCTCTCTCGCACGCACGTAAGCTCCATCTGAGCAGGAAGGGGGGGTTGGAAGAGTGTTTACGGTCTCACTTATTTCCGTCACTCTTCTTCTGGAGGGTGGAGGGCTATTCAGAGAGCCCAGAAGACACCAAAGACGACACACTTGAGTTGGGCTGACAGTTGTGCGGAGGGCGAGCAAGAGGGGGTTGCTTGCCATACCAGCAGAGAGGACAGCCAGAGTCACCGGACATATCAGAGATCTATTCATTGAGGTTTGGGATCAAGCAACATCATGGATGTGCTCGCCTTGGAGGCAAAGAATGTGAACGAAGCGGAGCCCGAGAAGAAGGCCGCACCAAGGCCAAAACCAAAACCTCCTAAAAAGGCCAAAAGGATTGTTTACTTTGAGGTGGAGATTGTGGATTTAAAGACTAAAGAGAAGCTGCTGCTGCTGGACAAGGTGAGTATCAGGATGTACCGGGGGGGTTCTGATTACACTCACCTTCTTAATGGCCGTAATGACTTAAGAAGGCCAGATGAGACTCACTTTAACTGATTCATGGTACATTCTGCACACAGATCTTTTTATTCTTGGATAAAAAAGAGTGCTCGAGATCGTGCATGACATCATAGATTTTATGATCAATTACTGCAGTTTATCACCTTCCAGAGGATCCCATGATTCAAACACCCTATGCTGAAAGTAGCACAGAGCAACAGGCTGTGAAGTCAAGTCTGAGGAAAAGGGGCTTGTTTTCGGGGTCATCACTAAGTGATTGTACAAATAATCGTCTACTTCACAGGCGGCCCCCGGTCAAGTGCAGCTATTCGCTGTTAACATTTCTATTGAGCAAGGGTTGCAGTTAGGAGGTGAGAATTCCCTCTTCATCTGACAGGAATCCTCTGTTCCAGCTACACGACATGCCTTCGCTACGCAGGGCCAACAGGCAGGCAGACACACTCGATTAGCAGCTTGTATATATGTGCAGAGTCGTGTTAAAAAGCATGAGGGATCACATGGCAGTGAAATGAAGCTCCTGCAGTAAAACACCATGATACAGACGACTTCAGGGTTTATACTTTCTAATGGTCATAGTCTTGTGAAATGACTTGTAAATGGCAGCATGTCAGCCTGAACGCCAATGTCGCTGATGGTCTGAAGTGTGGTTTATTTTTACATTTTGGTTGCAGGTGGAGCCGACCGCCACAGTTTTGGATATCAAAGCCTTGTTCCACAAATCATGTGAGTAAGTTTAAGAAGACACAACGTTTTCTATTTGCTCCCCTCCTCAGTTTCACATCCTCTCGAACATGCCAAAAATGAGGTTCCTTTCCATTTCCACAGATCCAAAGTGGTATCCTGCTAGACAATCCCTACGACTGGATCCAAGTGTGTCTGCTTTTTTTTTCTTTTTTTGTAACAATAAATTCTGCATATCTCCAGTTTAGCTGATTGCCATGATATAGGTACACCATGTTCTTGTCTTGGCTGATGGTTGTGAATTGTCTGTCTCTGTTTCTTAGAGGCCAAGTGTCTCAGGGATGAGGAGATCCTGCAGACACTTCCTGTCGGCACCACAGCCAGCTTTTACTTCAGTGACCTAGGACCCCAGCTCACATGGGGAACTGTGAGTCCACATGTGCACAGGCACACAACATTTAGGACTATGTAGTGTTTCCGCATGCTTTTGCCAATTTACGGCAAACCATGCATGGTTTACATTATTGTAGGCTATCAAAATTACACTAGTTTTTACTTTGATTCACACCTTCCACCTCCTTTTTCTATCCCTTAATAAAAATCTGTGTGGTTGTTCACCCAGCATGATCCTCTGAACAGCAACCTTTTTAACGCACGACGTGATCAAACAAGTCGGCATGCTTGTCTTCTGGTTATGATTCAGTCACGACAAACTGCAGCTCCCGAATGCAACGGTTTTTCATCAGCTCACCAGCAGGGAGAGAGCTTTGCCACACACACGATTACTATGCTAAAACATGCAAAACTTCTGGTATGGTCTTTTAAGATTCCTGTACTTTGAATGTAAATAGACACCCTCTCACCCACTCAATAACTCTTGAATATAAATATCAACCCACAGTGACAGATAGAGGTGATTTGCTGTGGTTCAGCTTTCTCTCACCTCCTCCACCGCATGTCCTCTGTCCTAGGACATATAATCTCACGGCCCCATTTCTCCCAAAGGTGTTTATCCCCCTGACCTCTCACTAGCCTTTCACTCCGCCTCTTTACTCTCCCTTGCCCACCCAGTGTCTACGTTCCCTGTCCTTACCAACCCCCGCCACAGCCCCCTTGCACCCTGCCAGGCTGCAGGCTGGTGCCACGGTGGGTGGAGGGGCATGAAGTGGCCCAGCAGAGATCACCAGTAGCTATTTGGTCGGGCCTGCTGAGCCAGGGCTCTGCTGGAGGTGCTGATTCAGGGATTGATTTCACAGTCAGCTATGCTGCTTCGCTCGATCATATCATTTGTGGAGAGCTGGTATTACAAGCTGTCTTAGTGTCTTGTTTGCTCCGCTGGCACATGTTGAATACTATTATTGTAACACTGAATGGTTGTCACTGCTGATGCAAAGTAGATTTTTGATTTAAGACGGCACTGACAAGTGGGTTGTACAAGAAGCCAGAGCTGTGCTGGTGTCAGTTGCATGTTCTCCCTGCTGATCTAATGGGATCAAGATGTTTTAATTTCACCTGTTGGTACATTTTGTTAGAGAAGTAACTTGTTAGAGATGTTTTCTGAAATACTCTTAAAGGATTTAGTCATGAGTGCTAGGTGTTTTTCCCTGCCTTTTTTCATATTTTATGCAGTCGTGTGTCTGGCAGCGAATCAAGATAAACTAAATGTAAAGCATTTCTGTCACATCTCTGCTTACTTTAGGTGTTCCTGACAGAATGTGCCGGCCCACTGATCATTTACTTGATGTTCTACTTCCGCCTCCCCTTCATCTACTCTCCGAAATATGACTTCACCACCAGCAAGCACTGGGTCGTACAGTGAGTGTCGGCTTGTGTGCGTGTTTTCTCTCTTGGGGATCTGTCAGGCAGTCGCTGCGGTGCATTGCACCCAGATAACCCCCCCTCGAACGTGACAAACACTTGAGAGGCATATTGCTATGGTGACACAGAGTCAGGGCCAAGTGTAAATTGAGGCAATGTATTAATCACAGCTGAATATGTGAGCGTGTGTGTCCTGTTGCAGCTTGGCCTGCATTTGTCACTCTTTCCACTACATCAAGAGGATTCTGGAGACGCTGTTTGTCCATCGGATCTCCCACGGGACCATGCCGCTCAGAAACATATTTAAGGTGGGAGAGTTCGACCTTTGAATGTGAAATACTGTGAATTATTTATTTATTTGTTGTTATTAATTTCGGAAATCTAAACCAAACCCGCATGGACCGCTATTTTGACAGTTTGACTTATTAATAGTCCCTCTTTCTGTTCCAGAACTGTGGCTATTACTGGTGCTCTGCAGCTTGGATGGCGTACTACATCAACCACCCTCTGTACACCACACCCTGTAAGTGCAGAACACCACGATTCTCACTTTAAGTCATCAGTGGAAGCCAGGTCCCATCTTAATCCATTTCTCTGTGACACACTGTGACACACTGACAGATTATGGGCAGCAGCAGGTGAACATAGGACTTTACATCTTCCTGGTAAGTTTAAGATGTGTGTTTAAATTGCATGTTTCTGGCTCAACAACCCAACAATGTCTCATGCAAGCGATCATGTTTGGATGTCTGTTATTCCCACAGTTCTGTCAAGTAGGGAATTTTTCAATCCATGTGGCTCTCCGTAACCTCAAGCTACCAGGTAAGCATTTTCTAACATATGATGGTGAGAGCATACAGCGCTCATCTGCATCTTAACATCATTGGCATTCAAATTCTCATAAAGGCAGCCGACAGCACAATGCAGTGGGATGTTTTATTTATGTTTACTCATCATCTCAGGTTCAAAAGCCAAGAAGATTCCTTACCCGACGAAAAATCCCTTCACTTGGATTTTCTGGCTGGTCTCTTGTCCAAACTACACATACGAGGTGAGCATAAACACTCTCACATTTCTATTAAATGAAAATTAGCTCAATGGGTTTTCTTTATATGTGTTCTTATGGAAGAAATGAAAAAAAAAAGTAGAATAAATGCTAAAGCACCTAAAGCTTCATTTCAGTTCATCAGAGAGCAATACAGATGGTCAGTGGGTTAGCTTGATTAAAATTCGTGGAGCAAGTAACAAAAAGTTCAGTTTTATGAGTTGTATGGTTAGCAGATGAATTTTTATTTCTTGTAATATATTTCAATAATCTGGCTTCCAAATCATTGCTAAAACAGATTCATCTTATTGTAATCGTCCCCTTTGTTCATGAGAACAATGTGATGTGCTTCTGGGAGACAAAAGCCACAATCCTTCGTAAAAAAAAAAAGAACAACAACAACAACAAAAAGTGCTCCACAGTTTGTGTGGGAAAAGTTCACGAGGCTTCAGCTGTCTGACTTTTTAGTACCTACTCTTCACCCCTTTGCTGCAGCTCAACAATGAACACAGCAAATTATATATGAAAAAAACATTTTGCTTTCACCTTTCAGCACTGTTATACTGAAGTCAGTAGTACACGGTGTCTGTAGTTCATCCTTGCAATACTGAAGTGCACTATTGCTGCCATCTACTGGTTATGTCTTACACATGAGCCAAGAGTCTCAATGCCCTGTGTGTGTGTGTTTGTGTGTGTGTGTGTGTGTGTGTCCAAACGTCTTGCTCACAGCTGGGCTCCTGGATGGGCTTCACAGTGATGACCCAGTGTGTGCCTGTGGCTTTTTTCACTCTCGTGGCCTTCGTCCAGATGACCGTGTGGGCCAAAGGCAAACACCGCAGCTACTTAAAGGAGTTCAGAGATTACCCGACCCTGCGCTCCTCCATACTCCCCTTCATCCTGTAGAGCCTGGCAGAGGAGCCGGCGGCCCCTACACGCATCCACCCCCTCAGTGACCCTTTTAGAAGGGACCTCTCCGGAGAGCGTGCGCTGAGGTTAACAGCGCGGATGGATTTTGGTCATCTGGGCTCCATGTAACTTTCATACTTCACAACAAGGAGCAGCAGTTACAGGACTGGAGAATGCAGGACTGTCAGGGGCGAAGAAAGCCTTTAATACAGCAAAGTCTTAATTTAATGTTGTATGTGGTCTTTAAGAGCAAGAGGATGAACCGTTGCATTTTTTTTTTTGGGACTGTGGCAAGTCGTGAGATGTTTGATTGCGAGTGCTGTTTAGGTTAAAAAAAGAAAAAAGAATCATATTATTTTCTTAGCTTTTGGCAAACGGGTCAGTGAAGTTTCCCACAGAGCTGGGAAACCAAGAGGCTAATCTGCATTGTCAAACTAGTGTGCAGCCTGGAGCTGACAACTTTGCGGCCTTGTGCAGTATTTTGCTAATCTGACTGATCCAAGTGACCTTTACTCTACGGTAGTGCTATCTGGATTACAAACTGTATGCCAGTTCCCACGTTTTACACCACGGGTGAGTGAAAAATCTTTTTGTCTGTACATGGATCAAGTGTATGTCTGACGTAGGGAAAACACCTCTTACTTTCACAAGATGATTAATATGTTCCACCACAAGTGTTCAACTGAAGATGTGAAAAGATCAAGTTTCAGTCATCATCATTGTATTGTGTATCTACTATAAAGTTTCTGTGCATTGTCAGCGTTGTGCAGATTCTTTTCCCACTCCATTATTTTTGCATTAATCTAAAGAGTCATGCGGATACAAACACAGACTGAAACTCACCCTGATGGTGCTTTTCCAAGATTGGATAAGGAATTTATTCCCCCTATTCCATTTTCACTGAATGTGCATTTCATAGAACGCTGCATCGACCGAACCTTCAGATTAAATGAGGAATATCCTGCTGTAATTTTGGCGCGAGGAGGATAGTCAGCGTTGACCAGGACTTTTATCAGATGTGTTAAGTTTATTTACAGTATTTGATTGAAGCACTGAAGAGGGATGCTACTTGTCCTCACACACTCTCAATTATTGATACAAGGGTAATAAACTATCGCATAACAAGTGACCGAAGAGAGAGAGACACAAGCTTTATTTGTGGCTCTGGAATAAGTGTCAATGTTACAGATAAAAGGGGGAGGAGATACATTGGAGATGTGGACTACATCGTGTGGAATGTTACAATTCAAGAGGCTGACTTACATCGAAACACAAAGACACACAGGACAAATTATAAATGGATGATAACAGAAAATATTGCATTTGATCGAGACGTCCGCTCTGTAAACAGGCACTGAGCACCTGTATTAAATTTAAAATAATATATTCAGTATTCCAATAACATTCCCTCCAAGTGTATTACTTTATTTTCTTATGTATGAAAGCTAATTTCATCAGGCTGCTCGTTTCCTGGTCACATCTATTGGAAATTGTTCCCCCCAAAAACGCAGCTGTATTAAACTGGACCACAGTCAGATCTAAATAAGACAAAAAAAGAAAAAAAAATGAACATATTGCCTTGCCAGCAGGTAGTAGTATATCATTATTGGTTATATCTCAGTGTTACAGAGACACTGGGGACATAATCCAACATCAGCAGCTATTGGTGGCATGATAAGTCAGGAAAATAGACTCTAGTGATGCAGATATGTAGAGAGTCTGACTTCCCCAGCACTTTGATGACATTTAATTTCAAACGCACAACAGCTTTATGTTTATCTGTCTGTGTGCGTGTGTGTGCAAGTCTGAACTGTTTCTGGAATACAGGGTACCGTAATACATATAGCGAGGGTGCAGAGAGAAAGTCAAGAGCCAAAGTAAACCGACATTTTCCTCTGGACCCAAAACCATGACGACACTTTGCTCCCGGCACGACATACGACTAGTGTACTCTTCGGCTACACAAGCCCACAGATGGTCCACTTGGTGCAAGGCTCAGTCCCCTTCAATGGCCATATCGCCCATCTTATACTCCTGTAGACGGGTCCTTGCTCCTCCGCTTTAAAACCTACACTTACGGTAGCGAGTCTATTCCCCTGACGAAGCAATCGAACGGCCACATGGGTGAAATGAAAAACCATTTGAAAACCAAAGACCGTAATGAGAGGTAGGATGACTGTCTTTCAGTTTCTGGTCATTCTCACAGTGAAAGTGAATTCCACCGCGGCCCTCCGCCCACCCACGCTCACCCTCTACATATTCTGTTCATGAAGGAGGGTGAGGGGAGAGGGCACTGCATGCACGTTTGAGAGTCAGCGCAGCACTGTCCGTCTGTCTGTCATGTGAAGCACCGCTTTGCTTCAGAGATCTTCGCATTCCAGGAAGTGGGTCCTCTGCAGCACCTTCACATGGCGCTCATAGATCTTGAGGGCAGGCCCGAGTCGGATAGACAAACCGGTCAACACGTCGCTGCGCTGCATCAGGAGGAGGGATTTCCCATCGATCTCCTGTCGGGGAGAGAGAAGATATTGTGCTCAGTTAGCGTCAGCCATTGAGTTCAGAGGGGATGTTCTGAATGTATCATGTCTTTTAGCATAAATGGCCACCAGATGGACTGTAGGTGAAGTTAAATTAGCTACTGAACTCCTAAAATCATGTGAAAAGAAACATTTTCCTCAACACCTCTAGACAGTCTTTACCACTCAGCTTGATGCACACAGATAAACTGATACTTGTCACAGCATAAACTACTTTTGGGCTGTGCCTCTAAAGAATGCACTGGGTGAAGGGTGGCACGTGTGGTTCCCATTTGCATTCGTAGCACCCCATGCGGCAGTTTTGTGGCAGTGCGCTGACCTGTGTTCGAAACGCTGCAGCCTGCTCTGGAAAGCCTGCAGCTGAGAAGTAGCTGGCCACGTCCGCCACAGTCCACTGCAACAAGTTCTGGCTCATCTTCTCTTTCTTCACAGAGCTGGAGGAACATTGGATAAAAATAATAAGCCAGAGACGTGACCATAGAGTGGACTACAGCAGGTTATGGCTCACTTTGTTGTCCATACATTATGTGTCGTTAGCAAGTTTTTAAAAGACTGCACCTTGGACAAAAAGTAAAGAAAGGTGTAAGCTGTTGCAGAGAAGCAGAGAGAAATTGAGAGATAATGTGATGATGTGTTAAATAAGAGGATACTCACATTTCATCACCTTTACCACCATTCAGAAGGACATCTTCTGCAACTGTGAAAGAGGATATATCTATCTTGTTCTTCAAAGTGCCTGTGGAATAAATGGAAGCATATTTACTACAAACGTTGGCACAATCAAACATTACTTTAATAGATGTCATGAAAAACCTCAAGGCTTTCACTGCCGACAAGACAACCTGTTGTCTGCAATGAAAACAAAATTATTTTGGGGCTTTTTTTTGCCTTTAATGGATAGTGAGGAGGCAGACAGGAAACAGTGAGTTTTCTCCCTGAAGGGCTTGCGACATGCAACAAAGGTCACCGGCCAGAACCAAATCAAATGTTGCAGTTATCATCTTTAATTACTAAACACAAACATGATGCAGAGTAGATTTCACTGGTTCCTCTTGACTTGACAGT
Organism: Terapon puta; assembly: GCA_028564955.1. NCBI lineage: Eukaryota > Metazoa > Chordata > Actinopteri > Centrarchiformes > Terapontidae > Terapon > Terapon puta. Next base: position 8,437,121 of record JAOXYL010000045.1, read on the forward strand.
TTGACAACATGTAGGAGAAACCCTGGCTTGTCCTAGAAACTGAGAATACAACAGTGCCAAGAAAAAAAGAAAAAAAAAATCTTCGGAGTCAAAATCAGCTGTACTTGTTAAATTCACACGGAAACCTAATATACCTCTTATTTCTTATCATGTAAATTTGCAACATGCAAGGCTACAATATTCCTACATTTTGGGGTCAAATCATGATAAAACATAACTGAGGTACCCCACCTTTGGTATCACACATGAAATGGGTGATTTAAATGGAGCTCAGTTCATATGACTCACTGTGGGAGCAGAGAGGAGGGTTTACATGAGAACTGTCATTCTAACTTTTTCCATTTCAGCTCCAATGTGCAAAATAAAATTGTTGTTCATTATATATTTTTTTGCAGTTTCTTATCATTCAGGGGTGTGATGTTGAACCAATGGCCGTCGAGTTGTGATGAAATGGGAGTGATGATTTTTTCACGGTACTAGCGTGTCACAGTGAGGCCTCTACTTGTCACGGTACAGTATGTTTTTCCATTAGAGTGTGTTCACGGTTCAGTACAGTGAATGAAAGTTGAGGCAGTGCCTCACTATACAGCACCAGCCCACTTACACAGGATGCTGGCAACATTTCAGTGTTGTATATTTCTGTAATGCCATGTTAGTTATTTAGTTATTTAGTTAGTTAGTTATCTGCTTGGAGGTCTCTTAGTAATGCCTGTCAAAAGCAACAATGTCTGCTCGCGGTATACGTGTGTGTCTGAGGTGCTGGATGGGAGCATAACACCCATTTTCAAGTTCAGCTAAAAAATCTGAAAGTTTATTGTTGTGGTGTTGATTATTTACGTAGACCTTCTCTGAATTATTAAAGGCCATCTGTAGACATACATGCAATCTACAGAGCAGCTTTAAGAAACCAACTGTATGTTTATGACATGGCCGTACTGTGGTTTTTCTTGACTGGAACCAAACTGTACTGAGTTTGCAGGGTCCCACCAGAAGCCAGAGGTATTGCAAAAGGGCAGCATGTTTTGAGCAACAACCTTTTAACAGTCGAAATGAGCACCACCTGGAAGGAAGGTAGCAGGACAAGCTTGTGAGGCATTCAAAAAATCTCGAGCAAGCCTTGAGGCAACCGCTAGACGAAAAGGCCAGACAACAGCCAGAAGGCTTCAAGTGCTTGAAACATAAGCTGTCATTAGTTTATTCCCTTCAAATGTGTGTGAAACCATTTCCCAAAATGAGGGAGCGGTCTTAAGACCAATTTAAACCGGCAGCTTTAAAAACACTAATGGCAGATGCTGTGTTGCTTACAGTTGTCAGATGTTGGAGACAGCGTCTGTGGTCCTCCGTCAGATACGTTTCTGGTCTCATCCTGTCAGCCAAAAAAATCAGAAAGAAAACAAATGAAACCTGGAAATCTCAGGTGTGAAGCAGCGAGATGCGGGAGACATATGGGTGGTGTTGCTCAACACAAAGGGATTAGAGGACAATTACCAAGCCTGCTGCAGAGTCTGGTACCAACTGGTCAGACGAAAGGCTGCCCTCCTCCGCCTTCCCTCCATCGTCTTTCTTCATGTTGTTCTTTAAAGCGCTGGGGCTCGTAGTTACAGACTGGACTGCTGGCTTTGTGGCTACTGCTAAAACAGAACGAACCGTTTACATTATGCTTTAATCCATACCGTCACATCTGACTTTGTTCTTGTTCTCTCTCCGAAAAGTAATGCAGCTGAGAGTTCTGTTCTGTGTGTGTTAACACAGTTCATTAAACCTGAATAACTGGTACAAACAGGCCAATGGATGACTGGACCTCTTGCTGCAGGATACATCAGTAAGTCATGTATTGTTTTCTCCTACAACTGTGCGTCGAGCTTACATAAATTAAATTTATCTCAACTGTCTACAACCATGTCACCCAACCAGCTGTTATGTCCAATGCAAAGCTCATCATAAAGCTTGAACATGAAACATGAACATGAACAACATTTGAACGCTCTGTGACGCTGTGTCTAGCAGCACGAGTACCTTTGTCTCTCTGCATTCCTGGGTGCTGGCGCTCTGCTGGGCAGACAGCAGAATGATAGGCCCAGTCATTGTGTGTGAGGGCCCTGGGGCTGGAGGGGGGCAAGGAGCTGGGCCTCTCGCCGGCCTTCTGGAAAGAGGCACAGTCCGGGGCCGAGCCGGGGCCGGGCCGTGCGCCAGAGGGGGAGCAGGGCGCAGAGACGGCTCGTGCGGAGGCACAGTGCACGGCAGCTTCCTCGTACGTGCGGCCAGGAGAGGGTCCGTCCTGCCCGTCCCGGCTCTCGTCGGCCCCCTCCTCGTCTGCGTTGCTGTCTGTGTCCATTGCCATAGAGGTGTCAGCCTGCGGGGCAGAATCACATCAGTTTGCATCCCACATTTGGTTTGATGGACGATGATACTGCATGATAGAACAAAAGACTGCAGGGTTAGACATCAAACGTCCAAAAAGCTTGAGTGGGTAAGGAACATTTAATTCAGAGGAAGAAAACGCCAGGATCAACAATTAAGTTCATCGTTTGAGAGCAACTTAAAAGCCTCGTTGCAAGGGGCTGTTGTCCTGGCCGAGCACTGATTGTAGGCTGAGCGTGTCACATGAAAACGCGCTCGTACAGATGTCGCAATTTGACCGCCGTGGTAGTGAATTATCGCCCCTGAACGCCTCCGTCCCTCTGCGCGGTGCAGCGACACACCGCCCGCCACAGAGCCAACGTGATCAGACCGCGTTTAACTAGTTTTCACATACGCACTCATTCCTCTGGTTGAAGGTGGGGAGAAAAAAAAGGGGTGGATGGTGAAGGGGGGGTGGGGGTTGTTTTGTCGACGGCGCCCTGAGTAAAAAATTACCTAGTGTGCGACTGCGTGTCCAAGACCGAGCAGCCGAGCACAAGAGCGCACTAAAGCCCGCCCCGCTCCTGAGAGGAGAGCCGCTTGTGTGGCAGTCACCCCTTCGCGCTGCATTTCGCACAACTTTCACCGACACACGGTCACGAAAAAGAAAAAAAAAGGAGGGGGGGGGGGGGAGAAAGAGAAACAGACAGCCCGGAGGATCTCGATCCTGCGTGATGTTCACCTCGAGCCGGCGTTAAAAAAAAGCCGATGTGCTCGGAGCGTCCCGGTCTTTAGAGGCCTTAGTGATTGATCATTTAAACACAGTGAGGAAGAAAAAAAAGGAGAGAGAGAGGGTTTGGCGACGGGAGGCGGGTTTTTTTTATTGGTTTTGCTCAAATTTCCTCCAAAGTGCGCATGGAGTTGCGAGCCGCGGTAAAGACCTCGCCATTGTGTCTGTGGTCTTTAAACGGAGCGCTTCCCGGGGCCGAGCCGCGGCAAAGCGACACCACAGGCACAAAAATGAAAATTAATACAATGAGGAGGAAGGAGGAGGAGGGGGGGGGAAGGGGGGCTCCGACTCGACGTGCACATGAACGCAGCACCCGGATCGGAGCGAGCGGCGGCCGCCTCGATCGTCGCCCCGGTCCACTTTGACTTTGCGCCGGGTCAGCGATGTACAGTAGAGGCGACCGAGCAGAAACACTCATGAGCCCGTTATCGGACACGTTTGACCCTCCTTTTTTTTCGGGTGGAGGAGGGAGGAGGAGGAGGAGGGCGGGGGGTCTAAAAAAAAAAAGATCAAATAAAAAGCAACCTAGAGCGCATGCAAAGTGATCAAACCTATTTTTTACATTCTTTGCAGCGGCACACACGCCTTTCCAAAGTCAATTTGATCTCAGCTTAACCCAAATCGGATGGTGGTGGAGAGGAGAAGGGAGGAGAGGAGGAGGAGGAGGAGAGAGAGGAGGAGGGGGGGGGATCTGCCAGCTAGCGCCGGACGAAACAGTTTGCGGTCGCTTTGCGTTAGTTCGGCGTCGCCGGCTCACACGCGGTGCTACTTTACAGGGATGTGGCCCGGTAAGAAATACCGCCGGCAAACAGTTGCCAGGCGCGGAGAAGTGATGCCGCCGCGGAGACAGGCCACAACAACGAGAGCCAACAGAGAGAGAGAGAGACACCAAGCATTAGACGTGACCGGGGTTTGGCTGCGCGTCCGACAATGGATCCAGGGGGTCGACTTTATGCACTGCGTCGGCAATCGTCCATCGCTCGAAAAAAACAGACGCAGTTTGCACAAACGAGCTGGACGTGCGTCTGCCGGGAGTACTTTGGCACCGACAGTGATCGATTTGGTCGCTGTTACACGGGACACAAGAGAGCGATGGGCAGATCTTAAAAGTGCAGACAGAGAAGGGTGAAATCTCTCCACGGGCAGAGAAAATAAGCACTCGGTCGTGGCCCTGGTGATATTGAGTGTTTTTTACACGGGGCGTCGTTTTTTGTGTGTGTGTCACGGGAGCGGGGGTAAAAAAAAACAAGCAACAACCCAACAATGTCCCAACGTCCCCCATCAGGCTCCTACATCCGCGGTGTTTGAGACTTTTTTTCCTCCCTTCACCCACTCCCACATTTAAAAGCCAGAGAAAACAAACGAGCGCATCCCCGGCGTGCCTTTCCAAATTACAACCCTCCTCCAAAAACACGGATGTGGGGGCTCTTATTTTGAAAGAGAGCTCCCCCCGACATCCGGGCTCCGTCCCCTCATCTCCCGCTAGCTTCGCGGAGCTCCCCCCCTCCTCCTCTCCTCCGCTCAACGCCGAGTTTGGGGCTTGAAAAGCGCTTTCTGCTGCTGATAATGGTGGCTCGGCTTGTCGCGGACGGGCAGGACGGCGCAACTTTTCCCGTCCTGTCCTTAAAACGCCCGGCGTCGTCCGGTTAAAAGTGTTTTTTAACGTAAAACGCACCCCACTCTTGACTGCACGCGCACCTTCAGTTGTTTTTTTTTTTTTTTCGTCTCCACCTCGGCAGCGCTCGAGCGAGGTCCAACCGCCGCTCCCCGTCTGCGGCAGTTTTGGGTGCACTTGCAAAATCACTCCCCTCGCCGCACAAAAACACACACATACAAAAGAAACGCGTTTTTTTTCTCTTTGAAATAAAAAAAAAAGCCACACACCACCCGCGACACCTTCGCCCCATTCTCCACCTGTTAATTTGCCCAAAATGTGACATGACAACGGGATGCGGGCTCCGTCAAACGTGCCTCCCGGCGTCAACCGCCCAAACGTACCTCCAAATCCTCCTCGTCCTGGTCAGCGGGACCGAGAGCGCTGTCCCCGTTGCTCAAGTCGGAATGACTGGCTTCTTCCACCGCGCTCCTTCTCGCAGCCGTCGTTAGCGCTCCATCGTCTTTTTTTCTGCTCCTCCGCTGGACCTTGGCGGCGTTCCGGTACGAAATGGAGCCCTTGTAGTTAACTTTGAGCACCGTCTGCTCCTGAATCAGTTTCTCCAGTTCCGCGCAGGTTCGGTCGGGCTCGGACCCGTGTCGTCTCCGGACCATTCGGCAAATCCTCTCCAAGTCCGGCCGGGCTTTTCGCGACCGCAGCGAGTCGATAGTGTCCAGGATCCACTCGCGGTACTTGGATTCAGACATATTTATTTTTTCTGGCTCGGTTGGCTCGCTTTCTTTTTGCTTTTTTTTTCTTTCTTACCTCAGTGCGTCAACCGAGTACGTTACACACGGTGTTTTTTCGTGAGCCGCGGTCCGAGCCCAACTGAGAAGCGGAAACCTCGCTAAACGCCTCCTGCGTTTGCGTGTGCGCTTAAGGTGGACCGACGGAGTTACGGCGAAAAGTTTCACTCGGCGAGGGTTTTTTTTCTTTTTAAGGTGGAATTGCCAGTCCTGGACGGGAACGAGCGCGCGCACTCGGGCCCATGTGCGCCAAAATGGGTGCAAAATGTGTCTTTTTTTATTTTAGTTAAAAAGAGCAATAGTACCAACTGTTTAGGTCTATTTCTTTTTCACAAAGCTTCACCTGATCAAATTAAGGGACCCCTGAAGTCTCTGGAAATTTTAAGCTTTATGTATTGTCCTGGTATAAAACTGTGGAAGGATTCATTAAGTAAACAATAAAAGGGATTGTCCATCCAATGTGATTAATTAAAAGTCAACACAATCACATATCAGTATAGAATACAAATGCTGCTTTGTGCTCTTTAAACCTTTGTGAATTGTAATTGAAAACAGAATCATCCTTTTCTAATGTCAGACTAATGTCTAGACTAGTGTCTCCAAAATCCAAAACATCAGAATTGGTACCTGCTGTCTTTTTATCCATGGACTAATACTGTACAGCTTTAGAAATTCATTGTTTTCTGGTGTAGCCAGTGGTTTAATAGTAAATTTGTAATGAGTTCTTTATTGACCACATAAAGAATTCACAAAATGACCTCTATTTCTGGACTTTTAATTTGTGTATGTAAACACACCTGAAACTTATTCAGTCCAAAAATTACACAATGGGTCTTTGACTTCATGTTTTACATTTTATCACATCTTTCTTGGATTGATTTGCTGGTTTGTATCCCTTCCCGCATGCCTCATTATTGTCCAATTATTAATTAATGAATTACTCCATAACCTTTTCATTCTTTGTTCATTATCTTCTTAGTCTTTTACTTTATCTTAATTGCTTCCCCGCCATCTGGATTGGCTCTCTGGGCCCTTCACGTGTAACAGATGCAGATGGATGCAATCCTGGAAAGGAGTGCGCAGAAGATGGGGATACATTTGGAGAGAGGCGCTGAAAAACTGGCTGGTAACCGATCCCGTACTGTGACAAGATGAACACAACACTGCATTATTCACTTGCACCTGTCAGCCTCGTAAACGTTCACAGTAACAGACAGGACAGCGAAAGACACAGCATCTGTCCGGACCTTCCAACACGTATGTTCCTCTGATCCGGCTATGAGAGCGGCCTGAATACCTTCCTTGAGACCTATATATCACTAATATAAAACATAAATTTATTATTTTTGGATGTAATTTAGCTGAATGTGCCATTGTGCAGGGTGGAGAGGGAGTTTACATATAACCCAGACATTTTAGTCTTAACAAGTAAAAGTTTATTGGAATGATACATTTTGCAAAATATTACTTTATGTATATATTTTTTAACATACTCATTGTGTTCTAAGGGTATCTGTCAAGTTCTCCAGAGGGTAAGATAGTTAAGACTGTCAAAGGCAAGGATATACAGTATTGTTTCCCAAAAGGTACAATAGACTACACAATCACTGTACCCAGGTCATGAGGAAAAGATTAATGTTCTGTTTTTGCTTTCTTTTTTTTTTCTTTTTTTTTGAAAATACAATTAGAAAATATGAACGCAAAACATCTCAGATGTAAAAAGTGTTATGTCTGAATGAAGAGTGTGCGGAAACTTGATGAAAATAGAAGGCAAACACAGGAGAGTAAAAACAAAACTCAAAAATTAGCACAGAGCAGTTGATAGTGTTGAGCTGATAGAAGAGAATTTAAAGATGGTTAACAAGGATTTTGTATGGGGAAACACAATTCAGTTTTTTTTTTTTAATGTCCGAAGTGGATCAAGTGCCGCTGCCTTCTACCCACCAACTCTGATTTAGTCATTTGTAAGAACATAAAAGACCAACGATATTACATGTGCTCTCTTCAAATCGTTACACTGTGTCTTAAAAGATCAAATAATTTGCACAAATTAATTAACTAGGATATTTCAAAAGGGTGTGGCGTGTGCTTCACTATTTGCAAAAGACTGGACAAGTTGGTTGGTGATCCACTGCATTGTTCAATGTGATGCTTTAACAAATAAAAAAAAAAAGTTAATACAGCAACAAGACTGTCGGCTGTGGAAACAATTTCTCAAACATGTCTCGGGTCCAGGAGATGTCTGGCCGTTGGGTTGCTTTACCACATGCAAGAAAAACCAAGCTCGCCAGAGAAACATGTATTATACAAAACACACATCATGTTTCCAAACAGCATCGAAACATCTCCAGACAATTCAAGACATTCAAAAAAGAAAAGAGAAAAAAAAGGTATTCTGCATTTGATCTTAATTACATTAAGAGACTGTCAAAATAATTACTCAAGCCTACTGAAATCATTTAGAGTTGAAAAACATTCTCAAAAATGTCATGTTACAAGACTTTATGACAAATAGATTGATGCACATCAAACAAGTCACAGAAGCTTTTCAGTGAGATGGATAAAGTCTAGCACCTAGGGCCTATAGAGGGCAGGGTGGCTAAAAAAAAAAAACAAACAAAAAAAAAACATCCTTCATCAAACCAAACCAATATGTTCAGTCAACAAACCAGCAATAAGATTTGGTCTGCGATTGTCTTGCATCCACAGAAATAAACTTGGCGAAAGGGGACAGCTTTAGGATCGCTTCCTTAGTTTAATTTGTTACATAGAAAGCTGGAAAACGGAAACGAAAACACTCCAATCTCAACAGTCCAAAAGTTTGGTTGGACTGCAAATGTATCTGAAAGGTGTTACATGTACGGTATATACAAGAGAAAGGGGAAGGAGGGAGGAAAAAAAAAAACAATCATCAAGGTGAGAAGCACAAGTTCAGTGACAATTATCAACAAACTGTTGCCCTATGACTGAATAATGAGCAAAGCCCAGAAGAACTTTCTGACACATTTCATTGGTCTTGATCCATCTTCAAAAACAGAGCGGCCGAGAGTCCATTATATTAGTTAAGCATGTTATCCACAATCCCTGGTACCTCAGCACAAATAAAGCATGATGCTCTGCCATCTCTCCTTAGAAGTGATATTGTACAAAAATAACATGCACATTTTCTTGAAACGTTTTGCTACTTTTTTTGCGTATTAAAATCCACCACCATCATAATTACATACAGAAGACTGCAACGTTCTCAGTTTGCAAATTTGGCAGAAGTTGTAGTTGTTTATTTATGAAATCTTAATTCAGTTTCACAGCTGTGAGACAATGTTGAAAAAGACGGATATTTCATGTTCTCTATCATATATATATATATATTTAGGTATATATATATGATCAATATACATGTATAAATGTACTATGAATTAAATAAACAATAGTCAGGAGTGTGACCACAATGTTAGTTGCTGCTAAATCACAGCTTTTTAACCCACCCTTGAGCACTAAATAACACACAAGCACAGAGATCGACATAAAAAGGACAAAAATGATCACCAATAGGATTCTTAAAATGCTCTAATAAATTCAGCTAAGAGAAAGACAGACTTAAATGCAGACCTCATGTGTTTACCATTTCTCGTAGGTCTCCCATAAAGAGTGAGACCTAAATGAAGTTTACTGTGATAAATCATTTTTCGCTCCGATCAAAGAGGTCACCATCGCTTTGACTGCAAGCAGTGAGTGCATCATCTACCCAATAATCATGCCACATTGAGCAGACAAAGGCAGGTGCAGAGAGTTTTCAAGCTTTAAACCGAAACGGGCACAAGGGCCGATGCCACCATGGCCAAAGCTCTGCACCAATGCTTTCGACACAGTTTTCCAACCAGTTGGCATTGTGATAGGCACATCTGTTGGACTTGGTATTGCTTGGACAGATTCAGGATGGAGAGATGGAGGTCGGGTTGGGGTGGGTTGGGGTGGGGGGAGTGGTAGGGGTGTGTCCAGGGTGACAAGATACAACAATCACTCTTTGAGAAGCCTGTTGAGAGGGCCCATTTTAAAAAAAAAGAAGAAGAAAAAAAAGAGCCTAGCAGATTCAGTACCTTAACAAAAAAAAAATAAATCAATGCCTCAACCTGCAAAGACTGAAAACATGTCATCACACCATCAGAAAGATACAAGTATAGCTGGACAGCCACAACCTATGTCTGTTCTCCTTGAGCCCCTGCCACAAACACAAGAGGGATAAATAAAATGAATAGATAACAGTTGAGAAACAATCAGAAAAAGGCAACACTGCTGGTTCAGTTGGATCTTTCTTCACTTTGCCTACCTTTCCACTGAGGGAGGGGGAGGGGGGGATTTTACATTGTTGTCGTCATTACAAATAAGCAAGTTAGCAGTCCACCCTAGCGCTTCCATCCTTCTGACCCCCTTTTGCTTTTCTAAATACATATCTCTCTCTCTCTCTCTTGCTCCGCTACTCATGGTCGGAATCTAGAACTCAGCAAACTCCTTTGCACACTTCTCTGTGAAGGAGACTCTGATTTCCTCTTCCTCATAGTCGTCGAAGTTGCTCGTGTCGCCGGGGCCTTTGCACTTGGGAATAAAGGGAGCTTCCACCTGCAAGACACAAGCACACCCAAATCATCAGGACGACGCAGTGTGGTCGAATGCAGAGCATCAAAGCGATGCGCCATTAACTACAGGATGACCTCAGAATCAGCCCCAGGAGATAAACAGAAAATCAAAAACAGATTTATATGTACTTTAACTTAAAACTCATTTTTAAAAAGAGTTGCACAAGAGTTGCACATTGTAGCTAAGCAAGCATGGTTGAGTACTTGAGAAAACCTGTCTATGAATCAATCTGTGATATAATTCTGTGATCATGTGTTGTCATGTGCTTTCCCTGAAGCTGACTCTTATTTCCAATTTAGCTGGTAATTTCTTATTTTTCGCAGAATTAATTTCAACAACTGCATGAAAAAAAAGCTGCTGCATTTTATTTGCATTATGGGTAGACAGAGAAAGTAACACTAATAAACACTAAAAGCTTTAAATACAAAATACAAAAATAAAGACAAAAGAATGAGATTTTTTAAATACATGGTCTTTCATTTATATCAAATGTATTGTGCTAATATCTGTATTGTTGTCAGCATTTAACCGTTGTTTGCACACTGTCGGCACTCATTACATGCCTGACTGCTTTGGTAGAGGGGATCAATCTGAGTGGCATTTTTCCCGGTTTCAGTTTTTTCAGGTGATCAGCAAGTGGTCATTTCATTGAGTTCCTTTTTTTATTGTGTGAACTTTTTGTGACCTTTGGAGTTTATGTAGACAAAAATAGGAGTTCTGTTTGTATTCATCATTTAATGTAAAATGGCAAAAGACTTTTCCTTCTGGTCCCCTTCAGATTCTTGTTATGCTGCAGTGCAGCACTGCTGTGCATAATCATCCTGAATTCAGTTTTTACGTTTAAGAGGAATACACGTGTTTTGTGTGTTTCAGACATTTTTCCATTAGCCTCCAACATAATATCATCCGCGAAAAGGAAGCACAGATGGTGTGAAATTACCCGTAGCCACAGATGTAGACCGAGGACACTTTCAGTGACCAAAGTCTCATTATCCTTTTCCTTTGCCAGCATTGCTTTTCTTCTGCCCTTCACATTTCATAAAGGGACTGCACATGTACACATTACTAGGGTAAAAGCTGGCCTCTCACCTTCCTCTGGTAGATGGCAATCCAATCAGTGGTGGCAAACCATTTGTGGCCCTTGATATCATTGACTCCATTCCTGAGGTTACCAAAGCGCTTGGTCAGGTCCACCTGCAGCAAATTTCTCAACAGATCCTTCAGGTCTGAGCTGAAGTGGGAGGGAAAGCGAACCTGCAAACATTAAAAGCAGTGTTAGTGTTTGTTCTTGAGCCCGCAGTGGCAGACTGCTGTTAGTGCAAGCCCACAGTCTAAAATGACACAGTGCACACTAATGTTGAATTTGGATGCAGTTTGCCTGGTTGTGACACACCTGCTTGTCTGCACTGCTCTACTTTTCTCTGACCTCTCTGATGCATAAGCCATTTTTGTCCACAGGGTCATTCATCGCTGGTAGTTTTTGCTTTTATCACCACAGCTGATTTATGACCACGCACGGAAGACAGCGATGACTGGTCTTTGGGAAATGCAAAAAGCACTCGAACATCCGCTATGATGCCATGAGCATGAATGACTTTCTGGAAAATTCAATCTAAATACCAATGGTACATGTACTTCACACACTGGCAAATCTGTGCCTGTGTGCCATGAGCTCACATGCTACAAGCTCGCAGTTCATTTTATGCCAGTGCCCCCTACTCATAAAGGAGAAGTGAAAAGTACCATGTCAGATCTAAATATTTTCATATCGAAGTCAGAAAAAATTTAACTTAACTGCAAGATTTATTAGAATACAATGAGTAATTTACATTTCATGTCCCATTAATTAAGAGAATTATCACGCACACATAATTTCACCAAGAGCTGTATCTCAGCACAACGGGCAAAAGAGCTAATGACTTAAGAGCAGTAAATTTATTTCCTTCTGCTGTACTGGTGCCAAGGCTATGATGTGAGTTAAGCCACCTCTCTGGTCTGTAAGTGGAGTGATTTCAAGGTTTTAAAAATTTGAGGATGCTATTTACAACGCCCCCCACCCCAAAAAAAAACACACCCCTCAGAGAGAATCCACTTAATACAGGAAATACTTGTTAAGCAATTGCCCTCAACTGTTCAACCTTCACACTTTAGCTGCAAATGTTTCACAAAAGCAACATAATCGTGTGCTGTGACAATCACATATAAGGAAACTGCATCTATAAAACTATAAATTACCAACTCTTTTAAGGAACAGGATCAGATTAAGTACCGTGTTGTGTTGGGACAATCAAAGTGCTTATAAAAAAAGGGATTATTTAGGTGAGCTCCTCTAAACTCACCTTCCCTGATACAATCTTCTCGTAAATCTGAATAGGCTGGTCTGCAAAAAAGGGAGGGTAACCGGCAGCCATCTCATATATCAGCACTCCCAGAGCCCACCAGTCCACTGCTTTGTTGTAACCCTGGAAAAACACAAAAAGGAAATAAAGGGTCGTCAGACATGTCCTCAAACAAAACCTCCTGCACACTGTAGTGTTGACGGTAAGCAGAAAATTGTACTAGTCCTAATGTGCTGGGCACATACCTTACTGAGGATGATCTCTGGCGCCAGGTACTCTGGGGTACCGCAAAGCGTCCAGGTCCGGCCCTTCACCCTTTTCGCGAATCCAAAATCTGTTACCTGGGGAACAGAGAGCACAGCACTGATGACACACAGCGAGGGCACAGAGACCATCCAAATCTACATGTTACCAATTGCTAAAAAAACAAACATGGATTCCTTGCCTGGATGTAACCTTGCTGGTCGATAAGCAGGTTCTCCGGTTTGAGATCTCGGTAGATGAGATCCAGCGAGTGAAGGTATTCGAAGGTCAGTACAATCTGGGCTGCGTAGAAGCGGGCGTGTGGTTCACTGTGAAACAGATCAGACACAATATTTACAGTCAAACAGTGGTACAAATAAATATTTAGGAGTTAACTAAAAAGTCAACCCACCTGAATCTACCGATTCTCCTTAAGTGTGAAAACATTTCGCCCCCGGGTACGTACTCCATTATCATATACAGGTTACTGTTGTCCTGTTTCAAGAAGAGCAAAGTCTCACTTTGACATGCAAAACAATAGGACAAAAATGAGGCCAACATACTTAGAAGACAAACAGACAAAGTGTTTTTTTTTAACGCATACCTTGAAGGAGTGCTCCAGTCGCACCAGAAATGGAAAGCTGACAGCTTGCAGGATACGTTTCTCATTCAGTGTGTGTTCTATCTGCTTCAGCTTCACTACCTTGAGATCACAATGGAGGCATATTCAGAATACAGGTTGTCAAAATGGACGATCCCACATATTATAGAAACAAATAAAAAGCATCACTACTTTTATTTTATTCCTTGATTGTAACATCAACATGTTCTAAAGCTATGCAGTCGTTCAGTGACCATTGGTTCATACCACAGTAGGATATTTGAACTTTTGCAACAAATGATCTGTATGCTTCCTTTAAGATTGATTCAGCATCAGAAGATGCTCTTGTAGAGCTACTAAAAGAATTTTGATTCTGTCACAGTCGCTTCTCCTTTCACCATGTAGCTGCTAGTCAGTGAGGCGTCATAGATTAGAGATAAGTGCGACATGATGCCTTACAAGAACATTTAAATTAACAGTAATACGCTGTTTCTACAACATCTGCCTTCACTTTGTAGGTAACCCCAGGCTGTATACAGCTTAGTATGTATAGATTATTCTCTGGTCCATCATTGACATATCATAAATACAAACTACAGCACCTGAGAAGTTGTTTAATTTTTTTTCTTTTACTATTATGCCTAAAAGCACAGTACCTTCTGTTTGTCGAGTATTTTCATGGCAAAATGCTGGCCCGTCTCTTTGTGTTTAACCAGCATGACTCGACCGAACGAACCAGTGCCTAAGGTCTTCAAACGCTCAAAGTGGTCCAATGCCGCAGTTTGCTGAGGGGAAGAGGAGAGTGTCAGCAAGAGAGGGTGCAAAAGAATTTTCCGGTTACTTCAAGATTTTTCCTGAATGATTCTTATTCATAATAATTATAAAATCATTTCTGCTTAAAGTGAATTGGACCAGTGTCATTTTGCACAAGGAAAATCAATTTCACATTAGGCCAGCAGAGGGTGCACTGTCCCTTTAAAAATAAATAACACTTAATTTTGTTCACGGGAGGGACTATTTCCAAGGGTGTCTGTCTGAGTGAACAAGGATGTGAAAACAAGCCCATTTGAGAGCTATTAAAAGATGCATATCGCACATAAAGACAAAAATATTATCTCTACTACAATATGACTAAAATAATAATCATGCTCGAGCCATAAAACACAGATGATTTACGAGGAAAGCAGAGGTTACTCCCTTTTACTCTCTCACCTGTGCTGGATTCTCCCATTTCTTCAGGAAATCTTCTTTGGCTTTGGCAAGAAACTCCTTCACTGTAATTAGGAACAATGTGCATATTCATCAGAGAGAGTTCATCTGTTTTTAAAAACTGACCAGACTTATGGGATTTTCTATAATTGGTCGCCTCACGTAATCACCAAGACCCAGAAAAGACCACAATATTGGTGTTGTACAAAAAATGTGCCGTGAGATATTTCAGCAGCTGAGCATTATACACCTCCTCTGTGTACATGTGACACTGTATACTGTCTGTGTGATCAGCTGATGGCAGTCTGCATTCATCCGTCCTCTCAGCTTGGACTCACTGCTTTAATTTCCCAAACAGCTGCTTCTGTCCCTACCACAAAAGAGTAAGAGATGAATAATAATATATCAAACGTGGATGAAATGAATGAAACTAAATCTTACATTTAATCTACAACATGAACACTACTAATAATTATATCAATTTGTCTATACAGAAGAACTCATCACTACAAACGGCTTTAAAGTACAATGATAAAGTAAAGAAGTGTTATTACTGATAGTACTATCAGAAATAATGTCAAACACTACTTGAAAATTGCTGGTTTCTTTTAAAAATTGAGACAAAAGACATTACAAACAACTCATGACAAATTCACTGACAAGTCCCAATAAGAAGAGGGGTATAAAAACAACTCCAAGGCACTGAATATCACAGAGTACACCAAGGTCAGTTATCAAAAAAAGGATTAAATATGACACAATTGTAAATCTCTCTGATGCAGGCCATCCTCAAAAACAGAGTCCATGCAAGACATGTACAAGAGATAGAGGCCACCGTGGGGCCTATCGCAGCTCCGATCCAAGGTCCACGACTGAGACGGGAGGCAGGACGTGTACAACAACAGTTAGCCATTAGACTGAACTCGCAGCTAAAAGAAAGCCACTCACATGACATCTCCGCTAGTGTTTGCCAGAAGGCGAATGGGAGACGCTGAAACAAAGTGGAAAACGTTCTGTGGTGCAATTAAACCAAATTTGTCCTCTTTAACTATCGCAGTAAATGCTGTTTGGTGAGCCAAGCATCACCTCATCATCTCTATTATGATTTATGGCGGTGCCCGCATCATGATGTGAGGAAGTTTCTCTGCAACGAGGCCCGAAAGGCTTGTGAAAATACAGGGGAAAACAAATGCAGCATAATACACAGAGGTCCTTAGTCTTAGTCCAGCAAGACACAAACACAACACATAGACGACCTAAACAACCTGGAGCCACAGTCAAAACCTCAATCATATCTGAAATTTGTGACTTTGATGTTGCTGGGGCCCTTACAGCTCGACACAACCTGAGCTGTTTTGCAAAGATGACAGCAGAACTGCATATGCTGGAAGCAGCCACTGCCACACACCACAAAACCCATGCTACTGCATCACAGCCAAAGTTGGAGTTGCACACTGAGTGACCCATTTTAATT
Source organism: Terapon puta (assembly GCA_028564955.1). Classification (NCBI taxonomy): domain Eukaryota; kingdom Metazoa; phylum Chordata; class Actinopteri; order Centrarchiformes; family Terapontidae; genus Terapon; species Terapon puta. The sequence goes on from JAOXYL010000045.1 coordinate 8,453,152, forward strand.
AGAAAAAAAGAATTTCTAAGAAAGACATTTCTAAGATTTGACACAGCCCACTCTCAGCAGAAAAACCTCCAAAAGTGCCTCCACGTTTAAGCAGGGATTCTCCACTTATGAACACATCATTGTGGAATAATAAATAGATCTGGAATAGGACATTGATCTGTGCTCAGAGCGAGGTTAAACATGAGGCTACCGTGCCTTTAGAAAAAACCTGCACCTGGTCTCTGTGAACAGTTTATGACTTGGCAATACAAAAACACACATACAACACTGCGCGCACACAGGCAGACACACTCAGGCTATTATAGACCAACAGACAGATTTTGACAGCTTAGCACACACAGTGTCATACACAGTAGTTCATTTTCCATGCCCTCATCTTTATGGGACTAATCACAGCGCTCTGTGGGAACATGTAGATAACCAGTCCTTCCTCATTCCTCCTGACAGTCTGTGTACTAGTTTTGTGAACAGTGGCTACCCGAGCAAATGAGGGAACGCAGTTTATTCTGCTGTCTGCCAGAAAGGCAAGATGGTTGAGGCTGTAAATATACATCGAATCCCCCAAAGATATGACAATAGTTTATATGAATAGTGTTATACTACTACAGGACATATCATGCAAGATTATTCATGAATAACTATGAACATTGGTGACACAAACCATGTTAAGCCTCTCAGGCTAATGTGCTGGGCCTATCTGCCTCGATAAGTGATGCAAAACAACAACCTACAGCACAGTTATAGCCAGACAGCTGTCAATGGTGAAAGTGCATTTCATGGCCAACGTTTGGCTACTGATATTTAAACTGGTGGGCTTTTAGATATTTTTAAACTACAAAACTAAAATAAATATTATGAAAACGTTATAAACAAAAAGAATTTTCTCATGAAGTCATGTGAGTATTCCTCGCACACATACACTTGAAAATTAAAAGCTTTAATCCTGATGTAGCTGATGTGATTTCCTGCTAATTCTCTGAGGACCGGCAGCTTCAACAATAGGATGGGGGGAAGCCAGCAAGAACGGCAAAGACCAAAGTTCACATAAACATGTCGAGAGGGCTGCTGGTCCCGCCGAAGGCTATGGAAGCAGACTGGTCAGCGGGGAGAAAATATTTCCCGTGAAAATTGCTCAACTCCCACTTTCAAGCAGAGGGAGCCACAAATGGAGCTGTTCCTGCCAGAACTTGGAGCTGCTCCGAGGAAAGATGTGGGTGCAAAAGTAGGCAGG
>JAOXYL010000045.1:8454482-8468714 GCA_028564955.1 Terapon puta
GGTGCAAAAGTAGGCAGGAGCTAAATGGCGACATCAGCTGCTGTCCTTGAGGAATTCTCTTGATCTTCATTTCTTATTTAATTTGGATAAACTATCCTGGGCTGCCATAACTACCACAGTAATTGCATGTCATCAGCTCTCCTGTAACCCCACATTTCTTACCATCTGGGATGACTATGGGTACCTCTGGTGCTGCAGCATCTGCCGAGCGCGACCCTGATTCACTTGAGCGCGAGGATGACTCCCTCTTCCCTGCATGCCTTCTGGAGCTCTTCCTGTCACACATTAGCCCTGCAAAGTCTCCCCTGTTCTTCTTCCTTGGCCTCTTCCTCACGGTCACTGACTCATGACCTATCCTCCCCCTCTGAGAGCACTCTGGTCCGATCAGCAGCCCCACTCATCCACAGAATCCAGTCAAGTGTCCTTGCCGACAGGGCGTCTCCTGCCTTTCCTGTGACTGTCACTTTGATGGGGGACCAAGTGCAGAAAGTAGCATCCACATCCAATGTGCAGTCAAATTTAGCATGGAGGGCAGCGCTGCTCCCGTTACATTCACACAGATCAATTGGACCCTTGCTTTGGTTTGTATCAATATTTATTCTGTGCACAAAGTACTCTCTGCCGTTCCCTCCCATGTAAAACACACACGCAAACACACACAGGGGCTATATATTGATCTAAACGGGGCATAATCACAGGGGGGAGGGGCGTAAAACAGTAGCTGGTATATTTATCCAACCCAGAGAGGAAGTCCTATGGAAAACTAGGCCTGAGTGAAGCCCTTGAGATGAACTAGACACATCTAGATGCAACTAAAACTTTCCCTAATTAGCAGAGCCAATCAGATGTCTCATTTGCAATAAAAAAAAAAACTTTCAGTTGATCTGGATGTTTTTTTTTAAACAAACATAAAAGTGTCTCCTCTCAAGAGACACTAGCAAGCTGGGACGCACAAACGTTGGTGAAACTTTTTCTCCCTGCCCAAATGCACTAGAGAGTACATGTACTGTCAGTGCTGAATCGATCCCCCAGAAAAAAAAAAAAAAAAGAAAAAAAAAATCAATCCTACATCTCTCCCTTGGGCCTCACTGGCCCACTCTGACGCAGGAACAGAGGGGTTATATTAGGGCGAGCTGACCGACATTTAAGTGTGAAGCGCGCCAAATCAGGCCCCAGTCTACACCGGGCCTTGTTTAGATAGCATACATCCCTATGTGGAACAAGAAAGTGGTCGGAGAGCGAACAGAGCTGCGTGTAAACTAGGAAAGTGTTTTCATTTGTGTAAAGGAAAGAAATCAATTGTATTCACCAGCTCAATACTGGCAGTGAATGTTTTGCTGTGACTGGTGAGCAAGCAGTTACTAAGAACACTACCAATGGGAGGTTACTACTGACCAATTCAGGAGGAGAGGAGCCGCCAAAACATCACATGTGCTCCATTCACCTCTATTCAAATGCATGAGGAGGACAGGTAATGTGCATGCGTCCATCTGTGTTATTGTCTTGATTGCTGTTGCGCATTAGGGCTGCTTGATATATCAAATACAGAGGGTCTCACTTTGTGTTTTCTGCATAGATTACAGTGAATTTGATACAGATGCATATTACATAAAATGCTGAAGTTGTGTTTCACTAGGGCAGGTTCAGTGTGTGCATGTACAGGCTATTCATAGACCGCAATCTTATCTTTACAAGTCTAATTGGTTAATTTTCAACTACTTTCCGATAAGTTTCAATGGTAGAAGACTAAAAATGAACCAGATACAAATACAGCTGCAATTTTACACTTTGTGTCTATGGCTAAAGCGTGACAGTCTGTGAGGGATCATTTGTGTAGCATGACATAACAGTATGCTATAGCTATATTGCTGCTTTACTGCTCTGTTACGAGACCAGCAGGCAGGGATTACCACTATGTCTGTTGTTGGTGTGAGAGTCCAAAGGAAGCTAGTGTTCCTTTTCCGATCAGCGGACGCCATCCTCAGTGTTGCTTTGCTTGCTGCTGGATTTTGCACCTTGGGATCGTTCCCTGGCATTATGTCAGCTTTCCAACTTCCCTGCTCAAGTGCTGTAAGCTTATCTGGAGCTGGCTGATTGGCATTTCAACAGTAAGGTCCACTGGTAATCAGTGCGGGCTTACAACAAAGCCCCTTTAACTGGAGGCAGGAAGTGATGAGCGATCCAAACACAAACCTGCCCCTGTTACACAAACCAGCTGCGTGCAGCGCAGGGGCAGGACATGAACCACACGGATATTTTTAGACACAGGGAGTTGCACTTTGACAGGGTGCCACCTCATTATATGTCCAAATTAAAAACACAAAAGATTCAATAAAACAATCCCTTATGTCATAACTGTCTGCGAGCACGGCATTGCTCAGATGTTTAAGACATGGGAAATATTCCAAACAACCAAATATTCAGACAATCAAGCAGATTAACAAGAGTCCTGCCAAAGAGAAGGATAAAAGTGTTTTAACAAAAAATAAAGTATGTATGTGTTTGGATATGTTCGTCCACTGCATAACAGTTTAAGGCTGATAATGTTGTGCTGTGCAGAAAAGCGCCCGAGACAATTCTACATTTACTGAGAAATGCCTTCCTTTGAACTGTAGCTACAAAACAATAGACAACAGAGTAGAAACAAACAACAGGCTGCTCTGTATTTGTATTTGTATACATGAACATCTGCATGCACACACACATACACACACACACACACACACGCCTTAGCTGCTGACCATAAGTACGACGAAAACATCCAGTCAAAGTCTGTCAAACACATACATTTAACAGATAACCAAGCTGAACTAGTGGGACACGGCAACAGCTCCATCCCTAACTCGTGCTACTGTCCAGCTCCAGAATGAAAACTCACTCCAGCAGCAAGCCTCTAGCTCCTCCTGTGGTTGGTCATGTCTGCCTTCACCACTGCCTGTGTCCCCTAGACAGGGCCCGGTCCGATGAAACAGCCTTCCTGCCAGCCTATGAATAACAGACATCATTCAAGGCAGGAAGAAGCCAGCCGATAGCCGGAGCCTCAAAAGTGCAGTATGTCCAGAGGTTCAGACAAGTGGAAAATCCAGAATATGTGAGCGTGAGGCTAAAACCTCAAGCTATCCCGGCCGGCTGTGTTTTAGTTTATAGAGCAGTCGAGGCGATGACCAACTGTGCAAAGCCTGGGTTGGACCTTCCTTGCTCCTTCACTTCCTGCTGCAGTTCAGTGTCTGTCCGCCCTGCTTCCTCCTGTGGGCCAGAAATGGGCTTTGTATAGTTGCACAGCGGCTCTCCGCTCGTCTTCTCCAGTGTGGAAAGTTTGGAGGGGTGGGGGTGAACAGACCCTTTGCACCTGAACAAGCGCTCAACACTCTTTCCATTTTCCACAGAAACCAAAACAGGCTGTTGCCATGTTTTCCTAAATCTCTAAATGCCCTGTAGAAAATTATGCCTCTGGGTGTCCGCTCTGGACCCCTGGTCTGCACCTGTCTCTGGGGATCAGGGTGGACCCTCTGTGATCAAGCTGATAAGGATGTGAGGCCTGATATGTGAACAATCCTGGCCACAGAACACCATATCTGCCCCTGCCTCTAAACGTACAAATCCCTCGATTTCCATTACTTCTTGAGCATTAAAAAGGTAAACCTGAAAGCCATGGCCTGTATTACAGGCGTTACCAAGGACGGGTTAACAGTACAGAGAGACCGGAGACCATTCTTCACACGTACCCTCTACCAGCAACATAGAGCTGACACTCATTTTGCAGATACCTGTTCAGACTTTGCACTCTTCAGTGTTATTTATGGTGTCGTGGATAAAAACATAAAACTGTGTCCTCCTTGGCTTTCTCTGGGGCCAGAGATTCTGACAAGAAAGATGAAACCCAAAACCTGGGATTGAGTTAACAGACATGTTACTGATAAACAGGATGTAGTTAACATTTTGAGGTCAGCCACTGAGATTTATACTGTAAGGAATTTCCTTTTTTTCAATGATACAGAGATTATATCTTATGTTTGTCAAGCTCACCAACAAAATATAAAAGTTGTGGGGTACAGCTGCCCACAAAACGACTAGCAAGAGTGGGGCATCTCTTCCTCTTCGTCACACACAAACACATACACAAGCACGTACACACTCGAAGTGACACATACAAGTGCCCTTGTTCTAAATGCTGCTCATCACATGATGTTCAAGAGACTCCTCAACTCCCAAGTTTCTGCCTGGAGAGGATCACCCTCATGCATCATATGACCCCATCCTGGTGGCTCTTTCCTTCTCTGATAACAACCAACTCCCCTCTACTCACTTACTGTCAAACACGGTCTGTGGGAGGCTGGGGTCCTCGCTACGTTAACATGCGACCCTTAAATATGTGCATCTCCGCTCTTGTATTCATTCATGTAAACAGGGGGGATTTAACCTGCAGACAATTAGGTGCACGAGACATCTCCATACCAGGGGTTTTATGGTTTGCAGTGTTATCTCAACCTTTCATAACCTTATGAGAGGAGGGAGAAAGAGAGAAAAAGAGAGGGGAAGAAAAAACATCTGAACCACAAAGAAACCTATGACTGTTGTATAAGGCTAGTTTTTGTCATCTTCACTGGCACCTCTGCATATAACCTGGGGCTTTCAATCACGAGCTTTCCCACAGAATCAGCGAAGAGAGAGAATAATATCATCTGCTATTCACTTTAGATCAACATGGTGTAACAGGAAAATTGAAAATAAAATTTTTAAAAAGCATGGTTCTAGTTTCCATATGAATGTTTCAATCTAAAGTTGACAAGCCTGTAAAGTTCAGCATATTCTGCTCAATCCCTTCCTCATATTAGCACAGGCTGGGTAATATGATGTCACTGAGGAGGGTCGTTGGGCCTTGAGGAATTGCTGGTGTTATGAACTGTCTTATTTTGCTGTCATTACTGTTTAAATAATTGAACAAGGTATACATGACAGGTATAGCTGCTATGGGTGAATGGTCTTTGGGCCTTGATGCATTAGACAGGTGTTGGGAATTCATACTTTCTTTTTCGCTGCCATTATTACGAGATGCCTGCAGCAACGTCTACACACACATTCACATTATACATATATATATATATATATATATATATATATATATATATATATATATATATATCAACAAATATGTGTATGTGTGTGTAATATAGATAGATATGTATGTATGATATAGGTAGATGCTGTGGGTGAAGGGTACTCACCACTCTCCATCTCATTGCCCTTCTTCGCGGTGGGCGTGTTGCCCATGATGGCAGGCCGATGTTAGAGTCCCTTAGCTCGGACTGGGCTCTCTTGTGCAGGTCGCTAAACTGACTAATGCTACACCGCTAACCTCAATGAAGCCGACAGCTGGCTACTAGCTGACAGCTATCATTCTTGACCAACGAGTGTGAATATATCTCCTTAAACACCTCCCTTGTTTGGGAAATATGAAGAAAAACTCCCAAGTTTTATCCAAATCTGCAGCTACCGCTTTGAGGGTTAGCTATGCTAGCTAGCAGAGGGTGTTAGCTTTTTTGGAGCGTTAGCTCGTCAATTTCCGTGAGGGCATCGATGAATTAAAATGTCACTCGACTTGGTTTTATCTCCAGAGAAGGTTTAGTTTATCCTAAATCCAGTCCGGGGTGTGAGACGGGTCGTCGAAAGCCGTTTCCCGTGTCTCAATGTAGCGTTAGCTCGGAGTCGTATCCTGGCCTGAACTGACCAGCTGCTGCCGCTGTGGCTTTTCAGCGGATAACACGGGTACTGGCCCGGTTATTCGTTTATTCCTCTGCTAGATGCTTCAAATGGATGTCTCTCCATTCGTATCCAAGCCAGACGTCCAGTGCAGTGGTTCCCTGGGACCGACCATCTGATAGTCGTCTCCTCAGATCAACAGACCCCCCTCCATTAATCTTCACACCGCAAGGGGAAACTCCAGTCATCCATCCACCGGGGCCCGCCTCTTGCTGCCTCTGATTGGCTGTGCGCCCTGCAAGACGTCGCGATTCGGGCACTGATTGGATCTCCGTCAGTAGATCCACACATTGCATTGATGCGATTCGTCTGTCCGATCGTTTCGTCCCGCCTCCCGGACCTGCTAGTAACCAATACGCCAATAATTAAAACTGTTTGTTTCCTTTTTGCGTAAAATTATGAGCCTTTTGTAATTAAACGATTGTACTGGAGGATGCAGATCAAACGCGATAGATTCTTGCAATCATGAGCTCATTTGCTGTATGTTCCAAAGCCAGCTCTATAGCCTAGCCACCCATTTTACCCGACCGATCTGTGATTGGGTGTGACGTTAACACAAGCTATTTTTAGTAAAATGTGAAAATATAAGGGGATACTCACTCTGATGTTTGTGTTACAGAGTCGGTACAACGTTGTGTTAAATCTTATCCTAAAACGATATCATGAAAATATTACTCTTAACAAGAATAAAATGCTTGGTTTTATGTACCGATGCATTTAAAAGTGGTTTGCATTTAGTTGATCTACTTAACTCAAAAATAAATAAATAATTCAATTTGAAGACAATTAAGAAAGTAGGACAAACACAGTTCTCACGACCGCAAAAACATTCATACACAGATGCATAACAAATACAATGTTCTTTTTATTTTGAACACAAAATTGCAACAAAAAAAAAAACAAAAAAGAAAACAATAATTATTAAAAGAAGAGATAAAGCCCATCAAAAACTCCACAATCTAAATGGGAAAATGTTTAAGTGCAAAAGGAATTTGAACACAAATATAATGTCAGATTAATAAATTCCTAGCAACACACAGTTTATTTGCCTATTGCTTCAGTGCTGAAATTTGGTTAAATGGATACAAAAATGTTCTGCACCAACAAAAGAAAAAGAAAGGTGAATCACATTTGCTTTCTGTTTTTAGCTGCATCATGTCATAGTTTCCCCTCCGTGAGTTTAACTACTTCAGTATTGCTGTCAATGTCTTGTCAAGGAACACCCCATCTATAAGTGATGGCTATATCACTGAGATGTTCATAATATTCCTCAGAACAAACACTCGTCTGTAGCCCAAGGTGAGAGTTCATTTTTGAGAAGCTTCAGGCAAATACAGGCAGCTGTAAGGCAAAGATGTCTATACATCCACACCAGAACGTCCACAGGCATTCTTCAAAAATAAGGTCTCGTGCTGTGAGTTATCACCGTTGGGTCGTGGGGTTGTCTCTATAGGCAGTCCATGGAGTTATCTGGTAGTATCCCCAAGGGTGGGGCCTTGCCTGGGAGACAGGATGGAGGGAGCATGGAGTTTGACGTGGGATCCACATTTTCAGAGTCTTCCATTCGCTCTGCACAGCCCTCCCAGTTTATATGGAATCTGGTAACACGTGGGTTTGATGCCAGAATATTTCTCTGGAGCTGGAGGAGGAAGACAGAAATATAGATTAAATACTTTCCACAAGTAAATATGGTCATTAAGCAATACTTAATTTGGCATCTACACTCATGCAAGTAAATGTGATCATTGTGGATCAGAGTGGTGCAAAAGGCATATATGGCTACATGGAAATATCTAATATTGAGTAATTAAAAAAATAAATAAAAAATAAATAACTTCACTCATACCACTGTTTACTCGCACCTTTGAGTGCAAGGTCATGTCGTGTAATGCGTCATTACAGGATGAAAAACTCACAGTGCCTTGTTACTGAAGTTACTATCTGATTTAAGAACATTGCTCACTCAGTAGTAGCAATTCTGCTTAACTAGTTACATAACCAAGGGACCTGGATAGGATTATTAGTAATTACATTTTACGTTCCAAAGTTCAGGATCAGCAGAAAGAAAAGCTTCAACTCCCCAACGCATTAGTGCCCCATGCTGCTTGATGACTACCTTTGTTCTTGTTTGTTTGTGGTTAATGTAGCAAAAAAGAACTGTGCTTTTAAAATGCTAGGGTTCTGTAGTGTGTCAGGTCTTTCACCTACATAAAATGGGGTTGGTCATATTGCTATGATATCTTTAATGCATTTTAGAGACATTTTAGGTTGATTTTTTAAAAGCAAAATCCAATCAAAACTCAGATTATCCAGAAATCTGTCTGACCTGTGTGTAGTCTGGCTTGATGGGTGGATTTTCACGAAGCTCGGGGTCTGTGTATTCATTATTCACATAGTAACCAATGCGGATGAACTCCTGGCCACGGTATGTGCAGGTAATCAGCACGACGGTGACACCAACAGCATCACTTTCAGGAATCAGTCCAGTGTTTGGGGCATCAGCCTGTTGAAACAGACATAACATAAAGATGTGAAAAAGTATTATGAAACTTTTTATTCATTTCAGAAAGGGTCAGGTTGTGGATCAGGATTGTGGTATGATAAATCAAAATCTGTATGTATGAAAGACATGCTTCTCACAGTGAATAATAACATGGTTAACATAAAAAGCAATACCAGCCTATGTGTCTTTTGTTAATTCAATAGATCACTTATTGATTAATCAATAGCTAGACTATACGGTGAAAACACTAAGTGAAATGACATGAAGACATTCAGGTTTGATTAATTCAGTGAAGGAAGTTTATAATTGGTAGCTTTTTGGATAAGTGCCCAAAACCTGGTTTCCCCTTTAGTTAATGACAAGTCAGGAAAATAAATGTATGTCAGTCAAAATATGTTGCAGTTAATGATCGTTTGTAGACCCAAGATGACAGTTTCTCACTTCCACAGTTTGTCAGCTCATTACAATCAGATTTTGAGTAGCTTTGAGTATTAACATTTTTAAAGGTGGAAGAGAACACAAAGTTCGAATGGAATTACTGTTCCCAGTTAACGCTATGTGGCTTAAACGACACAAAGCACTGTATTAGTTAAGACTGTCTCAACCAAACACACCTGAAACACAAACATGTGTCTCCCTGCAGGTACTGGACCAACCAAGACAGAGTCGAGGACTTGATCATACTCTTCACTCTCTGCTGAGCCAACGTAGATGATCTTCCATTCCAGGTCTATGGAAAAAAAACAAACAAACAAACTGAAGTTATGTTTCAACATAAAATACAAGAATTATGAATGTAGAGCTGACACAATTAGTCTATTACCTAATAGATGATCAACAGAATATGTGTCAATTGTTATTAATAACACACTGATCATATTAGTCAGACCAGGTGAAGTTTCTCAGACAGTTGATAGAGTTGATACATCTTGGAGAATCACACAAGTTCTCTCTCCACACAGAACTGTGTCCAGATAATTCACATTTACAGGAAACAATCAAAATGTTCAAGTCTGTGTGTTGGGCATAAAAACTGACCCAGTTTTGAGTGCACAATAAGCCAAATGCTACTGTGAACAAAAAATGAAAACAACACAATGCACAGTACACTGTAATCGTTAACCGAAGCTTAAAACGCACTGTCTCTAGCAGTCTGTACTGACACTTGTTTTGGCCAATAAAAGTTGATTAAAGCAAACCCTGAGCTCTGCTGCATCTAAATGTCATTTTAATGGTTAAACTGCAACCCATGAAAAATACTTTAATACTAGAGGTATAACTGAGCAGAAACACCAGCTAGGACTTATCATTTTATCGTATTGGAGGTGTATTTTAGGCTTTGCCAGCTACTGATAAGAGTTTAGTTTGTCTTATCATGAATTATTAGACAACTTCGAGAGGTGTCCAACATTGGAAAGAATAGAAGATACCTTTACTTGAGACTTTACAGACTCGAGATCCAGATCAAAGAGATTATATTACATTAAAACAAATTACAAGTAAAACTATCATAAAAATGAAGGTATATGATAACATAAAGACATATATACATTTACTTACAATGAGACACCTGCTTTCCGAGGTTGACATCGCGTATTACGAAACCTTATACTTATAAAACTTATTTACTTACTTAAACTTTCCTACAAAAAACGGTTATTTAATTTTCAGAGACACTGATAAGGTAAATAAATGTATACATAGGACTTAAGAAAAAGAGTTTGAAAAGTTTTGATTCCTGCAGCCACAAACATCTAACTTGTACTGTACAAGTATTTCTATTACTCTGCAAAGTCGAGTTACTTTTCACAAATTTAGCTAAAACGAGGCAATGTTCAGAGGAGCTAGCGTTAGCTGTTAGCACCCTCCAACACACACACACAATATCAACAACAACAACAACAACAGCTTTTCTGCCGCGGTCACTTACCTTCAGGGAGGTCCTCCATACACTCAAAGGTTATCTCAAACTGAAACGGGTTTCCAAACGGACTCGGGTTATCTAACACAGCCACATTCAACACCTGCACCTTCGCCATTGTTGCTGAAGCGCTAAAATAAAAAAAAACAAACCACTTTCCCGGGAACTCTTTAAAAGCGACCCTAACAACGACACCCGCGCTTAGCAACCACAGCCAGCTGTTTCCTCTCTGTGCCTTGACCGAGCCTCACCTATACCACCTAATGCAGACGGTTCTTAATATTAATGAAGAAAAGTATAAGAAGGTGTAATTAAATTTGAGGACTGATGATGTACAGCTCCGCTCTCCCGCCGCTTTCACCGCCCTACCCAGCCTTCACCGCGCCTACGGCAAGCGGCAGGAGGAGCCGCGGTGGGCCTAGTTTCAGTTACTGCCCCCTACTGGCCTGGATCATCCACTGCACTACATTGTATAAGCCTGTCAAAAGAAATGAAAAGAATATATATATTTACATACAGTCACTGTGTTACATTCGTGTAGTAGTCTGATTACTTTTAGGAGCCAAAATTATTATATTTCACCAAATGCACTCAAGCACATCTTTAATCTTGACCTATAATCACCTTTCTTTTCTGCTTCATAATTTCTGCATATAATCAGGACATGCCCTATTGTGTCTTTTTCTCCACCCTGGCCAGTTGGGTGTTTGTCTGTATATAAGATTCCAGTTGCTGTGACTAATTCTTTTTCTACTTGTGACTACTTGTTTTTTTCTATGTATGCACTACTTCTTGTTCCTCCTAGAGCAGCACACTTAACTGGGCTATAATTATATTAACCATCTTTAGATAATACCTACTGACATTGATGCAGTTTGGCGTAAACCTATCATTCAGCAGCTCTTGAGACAATCCATGCGCTTAATGAAAATTCAGTGTTATGATGTCTATTCTGTGCATTTGACATAGATTGTATATTTCAGTTTTCCTCACCTGAACTGGGGGTTTGAGGACAGCAGGTGTTATATGATGCACTGATTGTAAAGTCCTTTGAGGCATATTGTGATTTTTTTATACTGTACTATATAGAATTGGACTGACTTGATTGTGTCTCTGCTGTTTTCACTTCCAACAAGTGAACAGAATTACCTTTGGCTAGGTGGAACCATAAAATAAACTGTGTTGTCACACCCTTGTAAGGGCGGGAAGCACATTTCACAATACAGCTTAATGCAATCAAACACAACAATGCTACAATGCAACCCGGAGGATGATCCTTGAAACTGTTTGCCACTGAGCAAAAATGGATAAGCTTCACAAAGGTAAAATCTATAAGATAAGATAAAATACTTAATTCAACCCAAGAGAAACTTTTGTACAGCATTTGTAGTACAACGTAGGGAAGACTGCAAGTACATATGAGACAATAAAATAAAAAGTAAAGATTATCAAGATGTAAAAGGTTAAATTTGGAGATGCCAGAAATAAATGAATAAATAGCACAAGTTGAAGTTATTGCAAGTCTTGTATCTGAATGTGATTATACATGTGATTTCCACACCCTGTGCATACCATACACCAGCAGTCACAGTTCATGGGATAACTTGTTGGTGCAGGCTTTCTAGTTAAATGTCCCTATTGCATTATACAACTGAGGGGACAACCATGTATGCCAGAGACAAGAAAGACACAGTCACACCTCTAAAAATGTGTTTTAAACTGGATGCTTCCTTGACAGGCCAGTATATTTAATTGGCAAGAATTTTTACATTTCATATGTAAAATATGAGATATGGATCAATACATAACTAAACAGTAAAGACAGAAGCACATGTCTTGTTTTTAGCTTATCTACATTAAGGACAGTAAAACTTGCTCAGAGGGTGTCGAGCCTTTTTAAAAATTAAATCCATCTATTTTTTAACTGAATTTGGTGATATTTCTGGATGAAATACCATAAAACTGAAGTTAGTAATTAGTAACAATAATTTCAGCTCTCCATGTAACCGTCATTTACTGGTACATTTCTCATTTGTTAATATAGTTTAGGTTACACCATTTCCTTTTCAATAAGGTACAACATTTTATGGTATGGTTGTCAACAAATACATGGAGCAATTGTAGATAATAAAATTCAACAACTCTTTCTATAAAATGCTCAAAATATTTAGACAGAAAACCACACAGTACAAAAATCAAACATTTAAGATCAATGATTAGAGTGTGTGAAATAAAATATATAAAATTAAAATAAATATAAGAAAAAATACAACACAGATAGCAAGGTTGTAGAATTAGGTTGGGGTGTGTATGGACATGTCCCTACCAATATTGAGCAACAATGCTGCATCATTGGGTTAGAAGGCCTTGAACACACATGTGTAGTTTCACTGTTTATAGGGCATACATCAATGTATTATTTTATCAGCTGACACAAACGAACCTACCAGACAATAGTTCTGACAGAGGAGAAAAAGTAGGGTCACAGATGAAGCCTAGGCTTATAACAGTGTGATTATATGTAATATTATACAGATTATAAGAGTAAATGTACAGTAGGTATTTGTTTTGTATAACATTCAGGTTGCACTGGTGTACTAAGAGGTCTATTAAACTCTCGATCATACATGGTTTTAATAAAATGGGCATCATAATTGCAAAAACCCTCCCAGTGGACGCTTTTTATGTCCCCGCCAATGTCAGACTAACACCCACGTCCTTGATAGATGGTGAATAGAATATACATAATCTCATATCATATTACTGAAATACTGTGTAAACACATTTAAAAAAGGACTTGATCCCAACAGGAGCATCTCCTGGGCCTGACTCATTTCTGTGATACAGGAGGAATTTTCCATGGCTGCTTTTGAAAAAAAAAAAAAAAAAAAAAAAAAGCACCCACCGTCCAAATGAAAACTATCTGACCGCTGCAGATTACAGGGCCTGAGGCAGCCCACATTTTTCTTTTTGCCCCTCTGAGTCTGCGGTGAGGGGAGATTAGGTGAGGATTAGGACCCGCTGGACCAGCTGGCCGCCGAATTCATCCTTCAAATATCTCAGGAATGTCGATATCCTCTCTCGTGTTGTGTCCCGCGAAACCTGCAGGGGGCGCCGTTTCGCGCAAACGCGCTCCGAACCGGGCAGGTTGCTAGGTGGTAGGGGCTGTGCAGGGAGGGCGGCCAAACACTGTGCAGCAGGTGAGAGTGAGCGAGAGCAACCTGGCATCATAGTCTGCACAAAGCGGGACTGAAGGTTTACTTTCAATCAAGAATCGAGGCCTAGTGTGACAAAAAAAATGTGAGTAAAGCTGTTTTTTAATTTTCTTTTTTTTTTTTTTTAGATATAAAGTCCATTTTGAGGAGTTTCTAAAGGCGATAGGAGGGTCGGATCCGCTCAGGCTCAGCAAAGTGCGCTTTTCAACTCGACTTGTGCACAAAGGAGTGTCTGTCCGCTCTGCTGCAGGTGGATAACTGCGCTCAGGTAATGTAACACGAAACTCAACCATGTGACCAATGGCGATCTGAAAGTCTAGAGAGTCTGGTGGTGGGGTGGGGAGAGAAAAAAAACCCCGCTTTACATAAAACACTCAGGTCCCGATCGAGGATGTCTGGAGTCTGGACTCTGCTCTTTAATCCACCCAGCTCAGTCCAGTATTTTGTCCTCAGCAGTGGCCCTGTCTTTTAACGCCGGACTCAACCACCTGCTGCGGTTTCATTTCTGTCAAGGTGAGGCGGAAGCGATCCGGCTCAGGCGCGAGGAACCGACCTGCCGGATGTTTCCGCAACGATCACCTGAAAGCAGCCTGATCTGATCTAAGGTATGTGTCTAAGAGAAAAATGTAACAGACTGTCATCTTAACTGTTAGTGAATACAACAATTATTATCTGTTTTTTTATAGGCGTGTTTTTAATAGCACCTTATTTCCCTGTGGTCTGAGCAGGTTCAGTGGTGATTCAACATCAGGCTCATGTGTGTGTGTGTGTGTGTGACTCAGTGCTTATATGGTGTTGGCTTCCTGACTCACATTAAGGGAGTCCAGCCGGGC
>JAOXYL010000045.1:8481600-8496791 GCA_028564955.1 Terapon puta
TGGAATCATATGTGACTTGCATCTAAATGAATGATGCTGCTGTGCAAGTACTTTATGATGCCTCTGTTGATAATACAACCATATATGATAATCATAATGATATTATGTTGGACTGGGATGGGATACATATTTTTAACTCCATCCGGCATGTTGCACTTTATATAGACGACACACACACACACACACACACACACACACACACACACACACACACACACACAGACACACACACACATACACACACACACATACACACAGACACACTTTAAGTCAAGTTTATTGAGGGATTGGACTGTATGGAGAAGTTTATTAGCCTCTTTTGTACACATGATGGCGCCAACGTCAAACATATGTTTTATGTTTTGAAGAATTTCTTTGCACTGAAAACCACTTTGAGTAGATGAATCGGAAATAATCCTTCTATGAAGACATTAAATAAAATGTCAATTTTCCACTTGTTTTGACTTGTTTTTATATACTTATATATATACACATATATAGTCTTAAAGATTTCCATGTTTTTTTCCTCAATCTACATAGAAATCTATTCAATGAAGACACGTTTGGAAAATAATTAAATCAGTAACAAAAATAAATAGAATTCGCAGTTGTATGGTATTCACTATATTCAGTTCCTTTTTCTTTCAACTTCTTACAACTTTTCTTTAGAGACTAATGTTATACTGAGCGTCCTAAACTAAGCAGGTGGGTTTGGTGCAGGTGGAGTTTTGTTGTTCTCTGCAGAAGCTCTGGTGCAGCACTTATTTACACAGGAGTCTGGAAGGAAAGGCAGCTTCTCCAGACGAGAAAGATAGACAAGTGGCTGGATGGTGCTGCTGATGTTGAGGAAAGCGAAGCCCACAGGCTGCACGTAGCAGCGAAACACATCCGGGGTGTAGTGGTCCTCAAAGGGAAACAGCGCTACGGGCGGCAGGTAGTTAAACACAATGATACACAGGATAGAGAGCACCATCTTGAAGGCCTTCTTCTTCATTGGGTGCATCTCGTCTTTACCTGCGCCGCGGGACTTCTTCAGGGCCCACAGGATGCTTATGTTACACAGAACCATCCAAGTAAATGTCACCAGGATCTCACCGGTGAACACCTTCTCAAAGTTGGGGAGCCCCCCCACGGTTTTGGCCGCTGAGTAGGCAAAGGTGAGGCCGAATACCAGCACCGTGAGAGTTATCCTGTACTTGATGTGCTTAAGCTGCCCAAACATCACCGGGAAGAGCACGGCCACGAAGCGATCCAGGCAGATACAGGAGAGAAACAACGGGCCGCTGGTGTCTTTCACACCGTAGGCAAACTTAATGGCTGACCACACCCCTTTGCTCTGCCAGTGGTAAAGGTTAATGAAGATGATAGGGGTCATGGTGCCGAAATAGGCATCCATGAAGGCCAGGCAGCCCAAGAACAGGTCTGAGGTGGAGGGCTCTTTGCGGTTGTGTATGAGGATTGCAATGACAAGCAGGTTGGCAGGGATTCCCACAATCACGTTGATGGACTGCAGAGCCAGATCAAAGAGGATGCCCTCGACCATTAGCTCGCAGCCATCAAACACACTGAAGGTTTTCACTGTGGCGTTGATTTCGGAGGTGGTGTTGAGGGGGAGAGAGGTTGCGTTGAGCAGAGAAGATGCATTTCTCTCCATGATTCTACAACAGCACAAACCAGGTCTCTGGTGAGAGAAGAGTAATAGTGGCGATCAGGATTGAACACATTTACCACCTTCAAATGCAGCAAAAAATACAATTTCCCACTAAGGTCAGGTGTTTGGTTGAGTAAGGTGACTTCATTTTGTTTCCTTGTTCAGCACAAATGTTGCAGCCTCTACAGTTTCCCTGTTGTTCATTAGAATAGTGCTGTCTAATCTGCAGAGAAGTTTATTCTCAGTTGAGTTGAACTAACCGCAGAGTAAAGTGAGATGGCTCCCGAAGAGCAAAAACATGTCACAAACACTGTCAGGGCTTCTCCTCGGGCTGTTATCTTGTTATTGTGTCTGTGTGGACCCTCCTCTGGGAACCGTGACTCCCCGTTCGCAGGGACATCTAACTCACTTAAGGGACTCGTACTAAGAGCACCACCCTCTCACAGCTGAATAAAAGGGCAGCTCTTCCCAAATTAAAATGGCAAGGTTCATATCCTGCACGTAGACGATTGCTTAAGAGTATTGTTAGTAAGGCTGGTGGAAATTTGGTAATTTCCTGGCGCCCTATAAAGCCAGTTTCTGACATTTAGCTATTCCTAAAGCTACTTTTTGACCAGGAAATGACCATAATCTGGAAAATAAATGTAATCAAAGCCGGACTGATGGAATAATAACTGGAGGCAGACATTAAGCAAACCATTACAGGTGTCCTGGATGTTGAGCTCTGTGTCTCTGTCTTTGGTCCTGACAGGAGAATCACATATGGAAGCTTTTTCCTTTTTTTGCAGTTTTTCTAACACAAGCCCTAAATATCAGGTGTAGTTCAGGGCTCTGGGACTTTTTACAGCGGCTCCAAGTCAGGCTGATTTGCATGACCTCTTTGAAATGGCGAAGAGCCTTCACGTGCACTACACCTGAGCTCCCCTCAGTGACTGGACTATTGGAGCCAGAGGCTGTGATCGTTCCTTGAACAGCCATCAAGGGAACTATTCTGGTTTTAATGTGGACCTTTCCCCCCTCTGCTCCCTCAGTGGATCGTGTTTCTCACCTCCCTCTGCTGCCAGCTCTGCCTCAGGCCACACACACTCCTGTGAGACTAATCACACTGACGGAGGAGTGTAGTTCTTTGCCAAGATGCTCGTCCCTGGAGATGACACACTTAATCAATTGTGTTTTTCTTCAGGCATATCTGCTAAAAACAAAAGAAACAAAACAGAATATTAAACAGTATTCTGGACCATTTAATCAGATGTTGAATCCCCTAATGTATAATTAACTGTTTCAAGCCATTAAAATAAGCTTTTACTTAAAACGTTACTCATGTCAACTTAAAACATTTTGATTTTGTTAAAATTTTGAAGCATACGTCATTAAAAGCTGGAAACTATTTGTGACTGTTTCTGTCACTGTTGTAATGTTAATACTGATAAATAGAAATAGACGTATAAATCAGTTCAGTGTGACCATCTTTGAAAGCAGAAACCTTTTTCTTCAAGGTTCAAAATGAAAAGCAGCTTTACAGCTGACGACACTTTAAATGCTCTGTTTTGCCTTTGAATATATTCAATCCATGAAAAGTGTCTCTTCATATGTTTTTATTTTGAATTTTCAAGGCATGTGAGGTGAGGGGAATCCCACCAAAATGCAATTCATATATGTTATATTATTAGCTATTTAATTAACTGGCAGTAATTTGAATACGATTAATGTGCTGTGTCAATAGCATTGTGTAATATCATGCTGACAACCGGACAGTTCTGCTTCTCTTTTCAGGACCTGTAGGGATTGAATATCTTTGATCAGAAATAAAATCATAAAATCTGAATGATTTGTGGAGCTTTTTTAAAAGTTCAAATGTTTTTACTCACCTGTGTGTAATATTCCTCTGAACTGGGTCGTAAGTGTGTCAGTGTGTGAGGTTCAGGGGCTGATTTATAAGTTCTCAGAGGTGTTGTGGCTTTGACGTTGACCAGGAAGGGAGGATCTCCTGGATACTTTATATGTACAGGGACTCTTCCAGTCGAAACTTTTTTTTACTAAGGTGCCTCCAAGTGTTCTCATTACAAATGTACTGGAGAACAGGGGTCTTAGGACCTGGTGCAAATGATATGGCATGAAGTTGCAGAGATAGAAAATCCCTTTTACTCAAGTACTATATAATAAGCTCATAAAATTGTCAGAATTAATCATGTAGCTCCCAACCAAGTTTGTGACCCTTGTAAAAAAATCATTTTTATCTATGACATTTGGCAGTTTCACCAAAAAGTGACTTCCCCTCTAAACTTGGTTTCATTTTAATCAAATTCATTTGAACTAACTAACTAAATCCAAAAAAGCTAAAAAAAGATGAGAGAAAAGTCAAATGCAAGTTGTTTTCTCCTCTTTTTCACCCCATAACCTTGAAATTTATTTTCTGGTCCTCTGGAGGGGCCTCAAACCGTTGGTTGGGAACCCCGATTTAACAAGCTAAAACACTTAACTATGATTATGTTGACGCATGAGTGTTAATAATCTACACTTGCCAACAGGGACAGTTTTTCTGCAGATGTGTACATTTACTTCTGATACAGTAGATTGCAGAAAGCTAGGACTTTTAATGGAGTGCAGTATTTGTATATTGCTGCACTCATGTCTTTATTTCAGTAACTGATCCGAGTGCTTCTTCCATCACTGTCGAGTTGTGCCAGAGGTTACAGATATGTTTGCCTCCCTCTCATTCCCCTCTCTCCTGGCTTGTCAGACTGGGCATGACATGTGGATTCAGGAAGCATCATGGGACCGGTGCACTGATGCTGTGCGTTTCCCGGAGCGATATGTGTCATCCTCACTCAGCCCTCCGTCCTCTGCTGCCGTTACTGGAGACGGTGAGCACAGGTGCACAAGAACAATATCAACAGCCTTGGAGCAAATGTCAGTGCTGTCTAAGCTCATTTTGTCTGGATTTTACTGCATTTCCATTGCACTGATGGCAAATAAAAGCATCCTGGCTCTGTCTCATTAAGCGTTTAGAAACAAGAAAAGAAAAAAAAAAGAAGAGCTCCACATGAAGTGGTTATCACTTCACAGCTGGAGGTGGAAAAAGATGCTGCTTGTAAGCCTGTGTTGCCTGTGTGTGAGTATGTGTCAGCGTGTATTGGGATTGATTGTTTTACAGGGTGGTTAATTGCATTTTAGCCTCTGCTTGGGTGAGTAGGACCCAATGTTCTGTTCCCATGCGAACACAAAGACAAAACCCACATTGATCCATTGTCTTATTGATGTGTAAATGACCAGGTAGAAAGAGACTCAAAGAACAGGACAGTCTGATTTATTTGCATTACCTCTTTTTGGTTTGGGGGGGCAGTAGTGGTCTGCACATTATACTTGATATTGAGGGAGGACAGCAGATTTTCACCAAAGGAACTTGAGGCTTCTGCAGACAGGACATGATATTTACATTATCTTGAGTTCCCCAGGGCAGTCTGAGATATGTCCGATCTATTCCACCTCCCATTTGATAAACATTTTTCTCTAATTCCCAGAAGTACTGCCAGCCAGATGAAACATCTCATATTTTTTCACATGTGTAGTATTTTGGATTAAACACAGCAGTGAGCTCTACAGATCCAGAGATTCGTGTCTCTTTGTAATAGCCTCCGTTTATCTGTACACTAGGGTCTTTTTTATTATATTCTTTTTATCTTATCTGGATTTTGCACATTTTCCTGAGAATTTTACCCTCTGCGTGCATAGTTTGTGCTGCATAAACCTCGGCCTAGATAATCTTCCGGCATCGCCAACAGTGTCGGTGTTGCCACGGCGAGGAGGAACACACAACAGCTTGAAGTGAAGTAATTACATACCCAGTGGGGAATGCGTCTCAAGAATCAAATACACATGACTTGGACAAATCTGCTTCGATTTTATATTTTTAGGATCAAATCACGACCTATTTATATAAGAAGGCACAGGAAAGGACATATTCCGGCCCGCTCCAGTGGTTCGTATAATTGTCGTAGAGTTGAGTCACGTCTTACATAAACACATCGTAAAATCATGCTGTTAGGAAATTTCTCCACATTTCTTCTGTTTCCTGTCTGAAATGCATTAATGTTAGCGATGGGGCGCTGCTGTAGGAGTATACAGTATGTGGTATCAGTCAGAATCGGTAATTTGCATAACATTTCCCTGCGGGCAGTCAAGATGCCAAAACCAAAATTATGACATGGACACTGCGCAGAGACCACCCGCACACACTGGATCACTGCATAGTGTAATCTTAAATTGAGACATAGAAAACATTATAATGGAATAATAAGATAATCTATTCCAATCCATTGCAATTAAAATGTAATAAACACATTTTCACAAGCTGCGTTGTTTCTAACCTTTGCAATGTGAAAACTTTAAAAACTGTTTGTAAGGGCATGTTGAGTTCACCGTGAAAAATGTATAATACTGTGTAAGTACAGTGTAAGCACAACATACAGTACAGGTTCAAAAGAGTTATGCCTCCTCAGAGCTGCCGGTAAACTCCATCACTTACGCCACATCACTCCCACACACACACACACACACACACACACACACACTCATGCTTACATGGGTAAACACACAAACTTGCAACAACTAGACAGAGCACAAAGTGTCACAGTTACTTGTTGTACAAACACCTCAGACACATCACGGTGAAAATGAAACTGATTTTTGGATAACGCGGCTCTAATATTGGTCTACCACTTTAGCCCAGACTGAAACATGTCTACAACTATCGGATTGATTGTAATGACATTTTAAACCAACATAAGTGTTGAGTCTGGCTGTCTTTTGTGATCACCTGACACTTATCCTGTAAAATATATTTACAGTTTTGCACAGATATTCATAGTCCCCAGAAGACTTTGACTGTCCCCTGACTCTTCCTGTAGCTTATCATAAATCATAAATCAATAAAACTGTCATCACTTGGTGGCCGTCTAGTCAAATGTTTTTCTGATCATTTGGTTTGTAACACTCCCAGCCTCAGCTCTAGTATGTTTCTTGCTAATAAGCAAATATTTGCATGTGAACATGCTAAACTAAGATGGAAAACTAAGCGATGCTTTGAGTTTAGCTCAAAGCACTGCTGTGTCTAATACAGTCTGACAGAGCTCTGCTTGAGTGAACAGAGCCTGATGCTCTGTTCCCTTGTATTGCTATAAATGCAAGAAAATCTGTTATTTGTCTTCTTTTTGTCTGTCCTTCAATTATTAACAACCATTCATCCGATTGATTTCACACTTTACTGAGGACCCATTGGGTCTAGATTGATTTCCCACCATTTTAAATTGTGTCCGAATCAGTTTTTTCTTTCACTAAGTCTGCTACAATTTGATATAGAATATCACTGCGCTAACCTGGTAAAATTGTCAGACACATAATATTCTATAGAGACTCAATGATAAAATGTTTGACCAAGGCTTGCATTTAAAAAAATGTCATATTTCTTTACAGCTATTTGGTGTCACAACCACATCTGGAGGATAAATGTAGATATGATGTCTCACCATGGAAAATCCTTTGCCATTTGACCAGTTGGTAGAATATGGCAGGGTCATCTAACTATGAGGAAGGAATCTGTGTGTGTATGACTGTCATTCTCATGGGTGTACTGCTGTACACTTTTTGGTTGAAGGGGGAAGTGGTGGTCTGCATGTCATAGAGAACAATTTAAAAGGACAGTTCAGTTTAAAAAAACAAACAAACAGAGATGACAAGATATTTACACAATATTTGATTCTCCAGATGGGTCAGGCCTATTTTTTCCTTTTCAATACTCATCTCCCAGAAGTACTGCCAACCAAATGAAACATCTCATTTTGTTCCACATGTGTCATATTTTGGATTAAATACTTTTAGCTTTCAGCAGTGAGAGGTGTGGATCCAAAGATTCTTATTTCTTTGTACCAGTTTCAGGTTATGTTTTACATATCAGACTATTTTCTGTTGTATTATCTTGTCAAATTAAAATAACACTTCCACGTTAGCAGCTGGCATCAGCGAGCTTCTTGCATGCACGACTGCACTCCTGGTCATGTTGTTAAATCATTCCATCTGAAATCATTGTTGTTTTTATGACCTGCGCTACAAAGTTAATTGGGTTGCATACTTTTCCACTGAAATGTTGTGGCAGTGAAGGCAACGTATGGAGACAGAACAGACTATTGGTGTTTCTGTTGTCCATCCACTGAGCTCAAATCTGTTGTTCAGTGTTTATTGATGTTGGAAAAGGAAAATGAATCCAAAAATCACAATAACAGAAAGGTAGAGGATAAATAATCTCACACTGTCAGATATAAACACTCAAAAAATATGATCCAACTCTTGTATGTTTTTTAGACCTTTTCCTGCCATCCTCCGTAATGGCTGTGAAAGGTGAAATTGGCTGTAGCAGAAGCCTACGTGCGTCATGGCAGTCGGGAGAAAGAGACCTAGAATTAGAAACAGGACCGAAACTTTTCTGCAAAAGCGCACACCCCGAAGAAACCGTCATCAATCAAAAACCCTGCTGCCTCAGACGTGTGAAAGAAGAGAACAGAAGCAGAGAGAGAAAAAAAAGAAACAGACAGGACATATATGCTCATGTATGGTAAGTACTCCCAACAGCATTTAGAGTTTAAAGTTACCTTGAATTGATAATATTTTATGAAACAACATCACAAAAAAATAAATAAATAAATGGACAGATGGTTTCAGTGCAGCGGTTCACTGGTTTACTGAGCTGTCAGTCTTAGCTCCATGCAGATGATCAGACTGCAGATTTTGAGCTGACTCCTTTTAATGGGATTTTGAAAGTGGAACTAACTGAGTGGCCTGTGGCCAAAAGAGGAAGAATGGGCATCCCACAAGCTTTCCACCCATTATTACAATTATGCCACTCTAAATATGCCATAATCACTGTAATTATGGACCCCGAGTCTTGGGGCAGCGAACCAACAAACAAACAACCCAGAGTTTCATTTAGCAATCACTTCTTAATGGAATTAATTATGGAATGAAACAACAGGATGTGATTAAGCATTTTTAAACATTTTTAAAAGAGCGGCAAAACAGGATAAGCTCCTAAATTGGAATAACAAGTGTATTGCGGTCATTAAAGGCTAAATTCAGTTCAGTTGAATCGTATAGGAGGAAACAGACAAGTTTTGGAAAAAACACTTGAGAGAGACAGACAGACTTCTTTCAGGATGACTTACAGACCACAACAGTGTTTTACATGAAAACATAATGTATCTTGGTTACATCTCACATGTCTGAGAGCCGCAGCGCTCTTGTATTAGTATTAGCGAGTCAGGGCTACGTGATATCAAGCTGTTGTCAAATATAAAAAGGGTTGTATTTTACTACCTTGTTGCATCTTCTTTGTCAGCCCTCCCTTGTTTTGAAGGACAGTGTTAATCAGTTCATTCTGCAATTAATTACCAGTATCCTAAATTTCAATTTGTTTGCGGCTTTATCTGCTCTTTCCACCTTTCGCATGTAATTACGCTCTCAGTAATCCTATTTACTCAGGACCCGCCAACTTAAGCTGTGTTTGGATGATGAATTTAAGGTCAATTGCCACTTAACATAACAGAGTCCATGATTTGAATCAATGCAGCAGTTATGGAATAATTTGGACGCCGTTTCGCGGTTGGGTAATGTTGGTTTCTGCCATTTTTTGACAATGTGCTGTTTGTCTTCGTTCG
Source organism: Terapon puta (assembly GCA_028564955.1). NCBI lineage: Eukaryota > Metazoa > Chordata > Actinopteri > Centrarchiformes > Terapontidae > Terapon > Terapon puta. The sequence continues at coordinate 8,490,958 of JAOXYL010000045.1, forward strand.
ACCAGTCCAACTCTCTATCACTCTATGCTGCATATGCACCAATACACACAGTGGAGTAAGAAAATGGAAAAATGACAGCGTTTTACGGTGTTTTAGATCTGCCCTGAACTGGGGCTGAAAGATTTTCATAACACCGCTGAGCTGAATGACTGAAAATAAGAAACAACATGGTCATTGTTTATTTCAACATTTCATGTAACTGTTTTTTATGCATTTTTTTTAAACATTTGTTTTAATTTTCATCAACCCAGTGCAACAGATCATTGGAAGCCCACACATACGAATGTATCACTCAGTGTTTAAGCTTGGACTCACCAGGCTATGAGCAGAAATACTCGAGCATCAGTAGGGATTAAACTAATTCAAACTAGCCACAAACAGCATATGAGACACATCTAATACATCTGGAACACGTTAGAAAGCATTTTTAAACCAAATGTTAATGCTTCATCTTCCAAAAAGCACATAACCTTACTAAGGCTTTGTTAAATAATTTGTTAGTAGAAACTGCAACAATCTGTGAGACCTTTTGGAGGACTAAATAATTAAGTCTCAGCAGCTTCATGACTACAGAGCTAAATTCACCCTGTAATGATTTCTAACGAGTGAGCGTTAAAGCTGTTTCTTTATAAGAGTTATTCTTCTGAGGCTCAGTACACAGAAATTTAAATATGAAAAAAATGGTGTAATGAAGAGCTGCCAGAAGAGACCTACGTGGATTGATTTTTTAGGGATATTCCTGCTGGGCTCCTCTTTTGTCTGTGTTTGCATTATTTACTGGAAACTAATAAACCACTTAACCAGTGTTTAAGTGTCTGAGGAGAGATCTGACTTTGGTTTGGATTCTCTTTCCCATTGCCTCAGCATTTTTGGGGGGGATTTAGAGAAATCTGTAACGCGAACCCTGCTGACATGGCTGTAAGTTTATAACACGAAGGAGGGACAAGGGGGAGTAAAAGAGTTCCGTCTTTATTGGTCAGTAGTTGTGTGAATAGGGAGATAACACCATCCGCCAAATGGCTATTTTTACACTCAGGGACACGGTCCAAGTCTGTGACATGAGCTGCTGGGCTCTATTGTACCTCGGTAGTCCACAGGAATAAACACCTGCCCCTGTTCTCAGAATAATTATACACACAGTTTGTCCTGACAGCAAGTGCAAGGTTCTCCATCCAGAAACAAATCTTTTAGCATCTGTAAGTGTAGGTTATTTTCATAGAGATGCTCTGCAGTGTAATGGGAAACTGGTATGATGATACTCATTTTATCTTTAACTAAAGTGGGTGAGATTGAATTTTAAAGGCCCTGAAACATATTTTCTCAATCAGTCTTTAGAGACGAGCAACGGCGTCTAACATGAACACAGCATCTTCTGCCAAAGTCTGAACAGTTTTGATTCATCTAGATGACAGATTTCAGTTTTTGTCTCTTCTCCTTGTAACACAGCTCAGCCGGGAAACGGGGGATGACGCATCTGAAAGATTATGTAAAGACACTCCCACACAGGAAACAGATTAGCTGAGTTTATGCGCATTAAACTCTTACTAAATTGAGGCTTGGGATGTCACTTGATTGTTGCATGTTTTGTTGGGACTATCAAATGTTAATGAGAGAAATCAAGGATTTGAAACCAAGCGTTAACGGGCTTTAAAATTGCCCGGAGCTCATGTCTGTCCCAACATGCAAGGCACCATCTTGTCATAACCCTGCATTTAAAATCTCTATAATAAAACGAGTAATATTGTTGACATACCCATTCTGTAAGAGAGAATGTATTATGAAAGACTTATGAAATATTTAAAAATCTAAAGCAATGAGTTATAAATTATTGTTATATTATTATGTTTCTATACTGATTATTATTTAAGTGATAAAAATGGGAAGGGTTATGTATACCTGTACACACTTACATGATGGGTAAGCGCACCTGTGAAACTCAACATCAAATAATAATGAATAATAATAATGATAAAAAATGATTTATAAAAGCCCAGCCTACATTAAGAGAAGATCTTACAGCTTCATCTCACTCTTCAGAAGGAGAGTGGATGTCTAATAAGAGGTGTGGTCTTGATAGCAGCCTGCCCGGGGGGGATTATGCTCTTGTCTAGCTGGCTGTCAGAGGTGGCAGGGTGAGAACAGAGCTGATAGTCTTTCACCGTGACTGTACATCTATCAGCTCGTCGACGAACACCCTGCCATTACTGTCGGCGGAGAACTGGCTGAAGAACACTCAGGCCATCACATGAGCGCACACTGAGGCTTGAATGGAAACACACACCGATTGGCTGCTCGTACACTGCCTCAGCTTAGTAGTACTTCGGCTGCGGACCTTGAGTCTATTCAGAGGTCAATCATTTTGAGAGTATTCTCTCTCAGATCTCCTTAGAATCAGTGAGACGATTAAAAAAAAAGGAACAAGATGAATTTACCTTTATCTCTTATTATGGACCTGAAGTGAATGTCATAGTGCAGTAAATAAAAGGGAACAGAGGTCAGACCGAAATGCAGATAAAGCCGACAGAGCGGGTGCAGTTAAGGATTCATTTAAAATGTGGAGTTGTTCAAAGCCTTATAGGCAGGTTCAGGTTCAGGCACAGGGGGACAGGTCTGAGAAAATTTAAAATGTCCTTTTATGCCAAAAAGGTGGTGTCTGTGTGGCTCAAACTGAACCATAGTTTGGTTTGTGTCTTGGACTTTTGGACCGATTGCAGGAAGCTGTGGGAGCCTATTGTCAGAACCGGAAAAAGGAAACCAACACACACACACAAACACGGTAACACAATTATTTATTTATTTTTAGCTTTGTGAAAAGTTTCTTGGGTGACCTGTTGCCTTTGTAGTGAACTTTAACAAAGCACTAATGATGCTCGCTCCATTAAAAGCCGTAACTGCTTGACCAGAAAATAATGTGATGAATAAGGAGCAAGTGAAGCGTGAAGCATTCTATGGGACTTCATTCACGATGGCCCGGCGTGACCCTCATGTATAGTAAATCCCTTGGGATGAGCCGAAATGTATACCCAGAGAAAACTAACCCCATAACAAACACTGTATATTACAAACAAAAACAGGATATTTATATCAAAAGCCTCCAATTGGGTCAAAACTAGCCCTTACCATGGAAGAATTTTTATTTGCCGCAGCGCACTGATCTCATTGTCTGGCATGGAAAATACGATCCTGCCAACCGCCAGCTGAGTGGCCAGACTCAAAGAGCGTGACCAGACTCTGAAAACAAGCTAGTCTCCGAGGGCCCAGAGGGACCAGACGGCAAGCCGCAGCTGACCCTCACTCACCACTATGTACTGCTCTCTCACCTGTTTATTCCTGCTGCCAACTTACTTTTTTAAGCCTTTTTCACCTCAGCGCAAACCGTTCCCACGACTGAAGAAAACAATGTGTAGTAGAAATCTTTTTAAAAATTGTGTCAGAAAACTGGTCTGTCTTGGCAGCAGAGGGTCCAACTGTTGAAATTTACATGAGCTATTTCTGATGAAAACAAATACCTTGACTACATGGAAAGGTATTTTTACTTTGATGTCTTTAAATAACAGAGTGGGGGTACAGTGGTGTGTCTGCATTTTTTTTTTTTCGTGACTCAAACAGTTGTTGTAGCCTCATAAAACCTACACCAGCATTTGTTTTCAGTCATGTTTCACATTATAATTATCTCAGCTATACATGCAATGTTTACATTACCTTTTGCAGTGGGGCTAATCTCTCTCCAAATATTTGACCTTGCATGCAGTTGCTGACGGATGAGTGTGCTGTAATGTGGACAGAAAGCGCTCAGAGGAAGAAGTCAGGACAATCAGTCTTTTAATGCATGAGGAGGCATATTTTAATATTGCACAATCTCATCGTGAATATTAATTCAGCTATGTCTCGAGGTGTTGCTATTGTTGCACTGGCTCCCTCTGTTGGAGCGTCAGGGGTCTGCTGCCCTCACTCCCTTCCCACAAACACACACACACACACGCACTGACACACACACACACACACACACACAGACACACACACTTCCACTGTCATTTGGTTAATACTATATGGCTTTTGCTATTTTCAGTGCGAGCGCTCCTGCATATGTGAAAAGACTTAATGTGTTTTCCATTTTGTGCCCCGAGGGCCTGTTTTAAAGCACAAGGAATATGTGTTAGTTGTTGATATTAAATTAGGAGATATTTCTCTTTTTATAGCTTATGGAGTGTCTCTTTGAAAAAAAAGGGATGCAGATGATGATGATCAAATGGCTGTTAGGAAAGACGCCTTTGTTATTTCAGGTCAGATAGAGCTTATAAATGTGCCAGTAGGCTAATTCAGAGGTTGTTATTTGTAATGTCTCGGGGACGGGGAGATGTACATCCAGCTCTCCACTGGACTCATTATTTTCACCTGATTTAAAAGCATTTCAATACAGAGGCAGCGACGCCTGCCTCATGAACCCTCTCACAGCATTTTGTGTGACACTGCAGCCTCAGAGGGCTCGGGGCTGTTTTTAACAATGCTGCTCAGTCAAGTCATGTTCGTGCGCATGTACCTCATGTTTCACATCAAGGGGACAAAACTGCTCGCCATCTCCTGCAACGCATCTTCAACAACAGCTGTTGCAGAATGAGTGATTAAAAAAGAAAGTCTTATCAGTGCAATGAAAAAAGAAACAAATAAAAGGTGAAAGGGTTGATAGGTCAATAGTGACACGTTAGATGCTAAAAGCATAATGGAATAACATAGTGTGTGAATGTTCTCCAGCATCATAGGATAGATATATATATTATAAATGGCAGAGTGCTGTGTTTATTATATATGAGAGAGAAGTAAGTTCAGCAGATCGTTGCTTCAGCTCTCCAGAGCTTATTGACACACGCAGAAGGTCCTTGAACCCTGTTTATGGGCAAAGTTCAAGTTAAAAACTGCGTGTGTGTTTTGCAAGAAGAAACATAATGTTTTTTCAGGGATTTACCACAACAGCATTCAGCCGTCTACACCTCCCTTTTCATTTAGATATTGTCATGGGAGGGATTTTAGCACAATATGTGTTCAAATCCACTGCGAGGCGAAGTGATTGATTAGTTAGTTAATGCTCCAAGATTCCCTGGACTGCAAGTGTTAATTTACTGTAGTGGGAAAACAAAGATTTCTTCATTAATTCTCAAAAGGCTGACAGCATTCAATGCATTTTCAGTAGCTTGCTCAGTCTGGTCCTTTGTGAATACATCCATCTGACTTTACCCTCCTGCACAGTCCACGTTTCTCTGGTGATGGATTCTCTGTCTGAAACATTAATTTGGATTCAGTTTGGGAGGAATATCACTAAGCAAGGACCTGCTTATTTCAACTTGGCACTTCAGTGGCGATCGCACCGAAATCTAACTCTCATTTGCAGTAAAAAACTATTTGACTGCCCCAAATCCCCTTAATAAAAGCATTAGTTCTGCTCGGTATAGAAAAAGAAGTGGCTTTTGCCAAGAAAGCGCCACAGTTTACGGAAACTGAGAGCTCATCAGAGACATGATGTGTGGGGAGGGAGCAGGGCAAAGTTCAGACAGCCAATAAACTATTTATGAAATTAGAATAAAGTTTGATGGCCTCCGTCTAACAGGAACACAGACAAACTGGTCTGGAAATACTATATTGATACAGCAAAAAAAAATTAAATAGTCGACTTAATGAAGTCACTACACTGTCAATATGAGTACTGCAGTTAGAGGATATCTTGTACTAACATGTAGAAACACAAAACACAGTCCAAAAATAATTAATTATTAAAGCAGTAAGTTGACATTTTGGGGAATATATTGGATACAATAACTACTGCTCACATGTCTGTAAAG
>JAOXYL010000045.1:8500113-8511105 GCA_028564955.1 Terapon puta
ATGTTAAAGTCAAGTGAAAAAAGTTCTTTGCAGCAGGTGGAGTTTTGCCCGTCTAAACAAAATAAACTTTTAAAACTCATTAAGAGACTGTATGAAAGTTACTGCAGTGGTGAGGGGAGCTTAACTTTATATTTAACTTTGTAAAAAGTTTATCAGGTTTATCTATCTTGTATTTGACTTGAATCTTAATTACAACACCCCACCTATAAAATGTCAAAATAATACAACAAAGTTAAATTTGTACAACCTGTTTAATCATGCACCTTTATAGGCCAAGTTGACATTATATTATAGTGTAACTATTTATGTGTCAAACTGTAAAGGAAATATTAAATCTTTTTTCTGAAACACTTTCCCCTTCAATAATCTTTAAAGCAGCTCCAAATAAAAAAACAGTCATAAGAAGAGAGAGAGATCTCTTTACACTGTTATACTTGATCAGCACTGTCTGCAGAGCACTTTAGGGCTTTCCTTTCTCACAAACCTTTGCTTTCCTTTACGTCTTTGATCTGCAACTTGTTAAGTTGAGTGTTGGACCCTCAGGCTGCCAAGATGAGAGTTATCCTGCCTGTAAGCATTCAGCTTTCTGTCTGCGGTGACTGTGGCTGCCAGAAAAACATGGTGAAGATGTTTGAAGAGGGATAAATCAAACATGGGGAGAACACATAGCAGAGATCAATTGATCCTCTGGACTCAGGTGTACAATACATCAACATACTTGATGGCCACTGAAGTATTGTGTAGTATTCGGCAGCATTTATGTTGACCCCTTTGTTTTATTTCTCTTTGTTATCAGGGCAGGCAGTGTTTAACACTAAAAAAGAAGGAAGAAATGTTATCTGACTCTTCACAATGCATTTGTTCGGCCCATGATGCGACTGTGCAGCACATAATTGACACACTGAAGAATTGAGGTCAAAGAGAGGCGAAACGAGTGGAAGACCTGAAGCCTGAGAAAGGAAGAGAGAGGACAGGCTTACGTACATATCTCTGTCTCTTGTGGTTTCCTGAGTATGAGCCATGTAACAAGATGAAAGCAAGAGAGAGAGAGCGAGAGTGAGAGAGAGAGAGAGAAGGACAGATGAGAAGAGAGCAACACAATAGCTTTTTTTTTTGCTTGTTTGTTTTCTGTAGCACAGAGAATAGAGCTGTGAGTGAAAGAGAGACAGGCAGAGACGCGAGAGCTCGAGATGGAAACAGCGTAGCAAACAAAAGATGCGCAACTAAAGAGAGAAATCCTCTGCTGATCTCCTCCGATGGCCCGCGGTGGTGCGAAGGACAGGTGTGAGGAGGACTGTAGATGTCAGCGCCCATCAAGTGACAACACACATGCCTTGTGAGGCTCCCATTCAGACGGACCCTCACGGTGGACCCAGGAGGGCTAAGAATAGCTTCCAGTACAAAGAGCTGTCACTCTGGATTGTAAGGGTCCATCAGGATACGGCCGCTAGGCTCCACTTAGCCCTGTGTGCCATCCAGCTCATAACACCTTGTCTTTACACACATATGTGTACACTGTGTTACTTTAGGTACATAAGAAAACTCTAAACACCAACTGGGACATGAAGTCAAGGGCAGTTACACAAATCTAGTGTTCTTAGGGCAGCCCGATTGAGATATCTTCAGCACATTTTTTTTTTGCAGTTTGACTTTTTTTAGTCAAATGAAATTGAGGCAGACCACATTATTATCATTAGAAGATGAACAAGCACATTTTTCAAACAAGTTTTCAAAACAATTGATCTTCATTGAAAAGATACATGTTTGCAGACTAATGGATGAGGGCTGTCCAAAATGACATTTCTGATGACAAAATGTGCATAAATCATAAAACATAAAACAAAGACTCAGAGAAAAACTGCAACAGAGTCCAGAAAAAATGTAAATGGATTTACTGGGTTCAAGAAATCCCTGGATGTTTTCTCCTCTCTCTACTTTCAGGGTGTAACACAAACGAAGCACCTTTACGCCACTGTCAGAAGCTTTCATTTTGAAGATTTTGCCTCAACCTAAATGAGCATGTTTTTTTATTCTAGCCATGTAAAACCAATATAAGATATCAGCAGTGTTTCTGGTCTTTCTTTAGTATATGGACGGATAGGAAGGACAGGAAGGATCATAACCTATCCCTTCCTGTTAGCAGCAGGAAGCATCTACTGCTTATTGGATAGATATTGATTCCCATGTTGCTTCAAGACATAATTTGATGGGTGATTTCGTCCAACTTTCAGGCACGTGCTGGGTTAAGCGAATAACTTAAGTTTATTAAATCTTCTCATGTGCCGTGTGCGGGTGGCAGAATAACTGCAAGTTCCTTTAATGAAACCTCTAAGAAACAAGCTCTTTGCCTCCAGAGGAAAATCAAATTACTTAATAGTTTTTTTTTTATAGAGCGATAAACTGGCACGCTTGCTATAGCAACAAGAAACCGCTACACCTGGCAAGTGTTGGCGACTGCGAGGAATTCTTTTGCTGAGAATCATCATAAATAAAACTAAACAAAGAAGAGTGTTTCTTCATTTGTAACACATGTGCACTGCCTGTCGGTGCATCTTTAGTTTTATCGTTGTAGGCCGCCGTGCAGGGAGGGTTGTGTTTCTGATAGGAGCCCTGACGTGGCTTTGGGGTCTCTGGGTAGCATTGACCTGTTGCCTTCATGTCCCCCGCTCAGTACCAGGACCAGAATCAGATATGAAGTGCAGCACATTCCATCACTTTCTGCGGTCTGAGTGGCTGCCAACAGCTTACCTTCCTGCCCCCATGAACAAAACCAGACAGTGTTTTGATGTTGCCTGCTCTGCTGTGGGAAAACGACAAGATTAATCAATCTGACACGCCCGAAGAGTCATACGTGCCCTCACGGTGGACAGGCTGAATTGTTTCTGCAACGGCGGTCAAAAGGAATCAGCACTTGAGCTTCAGCTGCTGTCAACAAAAAGTGGTTTTTAAATGAGTTTTCATACATTTGTGTTTTAGTGAGTGGGTGTCTTGCCACAGTCAGAAAACATTGCATAATTCCATTTTTTCAACTTTCACACACATTGAACCTAAGAGACCTATTCTAGTATTGTAAATAAAACAACAAAAAAAATCCAAATAGATACAGCACTCTGCAGAAACGCAATGCATCATTTTGTTCTCGGTTGTGTCTCAGAGCTTTGCTATTTCAGCCTCACAGCACGAAGATTCACCACATTCCTTTTGGGCATCGGCCAGACACATCTGCCTAAATTCTAACCTTCCTGTCTTTGCTTAGTCAGTTCAACAGAGTCCCACAAGGAATAGTTTGTGGATTACGGCGCGTCAGTGAGCTCTGGTAGTTGGTGCTGACCCTATAAAATGGATCAGAGAGATTAATTAAAAAGTTATTTTAGTAAGTATAGTAAGTTTTTATTTTTTTTAGCACAATAATGGTTTTGTCACTGTTTTGTGCAGCGAAAAGAATAAATACAAACTAAAAGTGTAACAAAATATAAAAATAACACAGCAGCTAGTGAGAATCATTTTCAGAAAATGCAGAAAAACATTTTTGGACAAATTTGGGGAAATTGCAGTGAAGATGCAGGTTTTCTGTGGTCGTATGGTTGATATGTGACTCACGACATAAGTGATGCAAAACATTTGTCCCTTTGCAACAATAAGGATTTGGGAGGACTTGTTTTTCACAAGTTACTCAAAAAGTGGGAGATGATTAGCCAGGCTTGCTGATGTTAGGAAAGATTGAACCTTACTGTAGTGACTTTCTGAACCATTTTTACCACCTGCACACACAGATACTTGACAAAAAAATCAATCAAATTACATAAACCAGAATGGAAAATTTACGTCTACACACGGATTTAAATTTAATTTAAATTCCAGATTGATGTTAGAATTTAGCACATAGCTCTATTTTGAGAGGTGATAAGAGTGAAACATTACTGAAGGCATTAGGATGTCATGCCCCTGTCTGTTCACCTAATTTAGCACAAGGTGTAAGGATGAAAGAAAATAATAATTTTCTTACGGGTGACCTCAAACTAACCTAGCTAGGCTCGCACAATGAAAACAGCAACCTTTGTCATTCCCTTGCTAATTTTTTAAAGTGATAAATCCAAAGTCCAAACTGTATTTTGAAGTCCCATATGTTAAACTGTCAGCATCTTTGATTGTATAAAAAGAAACAGATATGGGAGTGAGACTGTAGAGACAAGTGTCTTTGATATTTGAGCTCAACAGATGGTGGACCTATAATAATTCAGTGCTCCTTCCCATATGTTAATACTTAACCTAACTTCTAACTGTCTCTGGTAAATAGCACTCTACCCACAATCAACTTGTCTATTCAATTGTTGTTGATGGACTGAGATATGTAGCCTCATATTCAAAGGTCACGACTGGAATTATCTCGAAGGACTCAGATAAGTCACGCTGGCCCGAGAGAAGTCAGTGGGTTGTGATGATGGAAACACACCACTTGTCTTGCTCTAAGATGAATCACACAATCAAGCTCAATGTGGCTTATGTGATTACTCACTAACGACCAACCTACACGCTCTGGGGTCGACTGAACAGGGGCCATGTGCGCGTGTCTCCCCGGGGGTCACTCCTGGTCACGTTTTAAAGGTGGTTTGCTTGCATCTCGGCGTGGGAGTTAACCTGGCCGTCCGGTGGGAAGTGAATTCCTCTTGACTGCACACGGAGATGTTTCCATGCAGGGTGGAGACTGGAACAAAAAAGATTTATCACGGGGGAATCAATACCAGCAAAGGATTTGAAGAAGATAAAAGAACGCAACACGATTTTGCTCTTTTCTCTGAACTGCTCTGTACACCCTGGAGGACGTAACCGGTTGAGCCATTTTCTGTTTGTTCAGATCCACGTTGGCAAAGCGCTAAAAATACCCCCTTCCTCCCTTGTAACGTGCGGGTCGAGGGTCAAGTGTAGCTTCTTTTGCTCCCCAACATGGTCTATTATCACAGTACACAACGCAAACAGCAGCTCAACTGGAGGCTGTCGCAACCGTGCCTTTGACATGGGCTCTGGGGCCACACGGTAACTTTCCTCCAGTCGCAAACAAATCTGTAAATTTAGCTGCTGATGTGAGCGAAGGCTTTTGCTTTTGATTTTATGACAGATTTATTCCCTTTTTAAAGTAGAATGCATGATAAGAGGCTGATTAAAGCATCAGGCACTTCTGTCCCACAATTATAAATGTAACCCTCCCTGAAGTGCGTAAAGTAGAAATAATCTTACTAATTTAAGTTATTCACAGGAAAAAACATAGAGAAAAGATAACAGCTTAGTCAAATAATAATCAAAGAAATGGTTGGAAAGCACATTGTTTACAGATTATAGTGTTTTAATTGAAAGTTACCCGTAAAGACCAGATTGCTTATATACATAATTTATTTCCCCAGGCATCTTAATGTTGTGTTTCCATCTGAAAGAATGCTACGAATCAAATCAGTGAATTTTGCTGTAAATTAGCTCCTCGTGTAACAAACACAGCCCAGAAAATGCTTCCAGAGATAAATAGTGAAGAGACAAATGAAATGCTGCTGATTGATGTACCCTCTCAGTCAGAGATAATCTTTTTTTTTTGTATAGAGTGTTTTTGGTCCTTATTGTCTTATAGAAATCAAACTGAAAAAAAAAATCTAAAACACAAAAATGAGTCTTAACACTGTCACATGATAATGTAAAAAACATTTATAAGATCTGAAAAGCTGTGGTGTTATCACAACCAGGATCCAAACAACAAACCTAGATAAAAGTGAAACTTAGTTCTTATACATACAATGAATCTCTTGAAACTATCCACTAAGAAATTGCGAATGAGATGGATTTTGACTTCAGGGTATTAGTCATAGGTTTTGCATCACGTAGAGCTTGAGATCATCATTTGGCTAATAAACCCATTGTGTGTCAGTATTACTTCTACTCTTGGCCTACTTTTCCTTTGGCTTTGGGAGGAGCTGCGCACAGTCTCAGGAGCAATGTATGGGAATTTTAACACGGGATAGATTTTCCCTAACTGTAGAGAGAGTGCAGTTCATGCGTGGTGAGCCACAGCAGCACATAGCATATGGTGTAGTCTATTCCCACTACTGGGAGTGGTGAGATTGCGCATGGGGTATTTTCTGAGGCTCATGTCCACAGTACCGTGTAATGACTTCATAACTATGTTCTGCAGACATGACTAAGAATACAGAGAACACAAAAAGCAAAATGTGGAATTAAAACCTTTTGTTTTATTGATACAGAAAAGAGCACAAAATGTTAACGTAAATGTTAATGAAACGTTTGGCTCTGTTCAGCTAAATTCACCCACCTGCACCTCTAAAGCTCATTAATTAACACACTGTGCCTTGTTTTTCTAATTCATACAAAGTCAAATTGTAAAAATGGTAATTTCACTAACTCCCCTTGAAACTACAAACTGTCGTTGTGGAAGGGCCTTTGTACCAAACTAAACAAATGTTGCCATATTTATCTTGAAGCTTGAAAGGTGATTTTTCAACACACTTCTCCTCTGGCACTTGGAACCGGGTGCGCACATAAGGAAGAACTTTAAGAGAGCAACACAGCACTCATCTTAAATCCTCCGCAGAACCGAATATCCTCAAGTGACTGAGGGAGTCGACAGCGCTGCTTGTTGTCTGCGCTGTAATAGCTAAATGTTTTGGAAGGAGGGCTGGACGCGAATTAAGGGATTTGAATTGCAGACGGTGTCAGACTAATATCTTCCAGAGTTCGTCTGTTTTACTTTTCAGTGAATGAGGTCTTTCTCTTCGTTTTTTTTTTTTTTTTCAGGCCGCACTGAGCGTTGGTGGGAGATGAAAAACAACGTGTGCTCCTGCGTCACCGAAGAGACCGCTGATGTCAGTGTGTTTTCTGACCCCGGGGGGGAGGTGTGGGGGGTGGACATGGGCCTCCACATGCTGTATACACAGCGGGAGACACACACAACACACTCCCCGCTGAAGGCTGTGACACGCACACATGAAACACCCGCAAGGTTTACTGTTAGTTTTACTGTACAAGAGTGTCTGGGAAATATTTAAATATTGCTTTAGGCTCGCTATTAAAACTTGTTTGCCAAGAATACGACAAAATAATGAATTCCTGTGTCGCTGGCACATGTCAACTTAGCAGCCATCAGCTATTATCTGCACTTTATAGATATATAAATAACCGTGTGAAGAAGTGGTTTTGGCACTTATAGGATGTCAAGGTCACACCCTGCTCTTAACATTTCATTTTTTTGTAGAAAAACAAGACCATGAGTTAAGTAGAAAAGACAGACTTTAAAATATATAACAAAATACTGTGCAATAACAAAAACAGAAGGAGTTTAGTAAAGTTTTCTTTTTTTATGCATTAAAAATAGATGTGGAGAAATAAAACACTCTCCATATTGTACCGGACTGTTTGTCATGTACTATACATGTCATTTCTGTGTGGGAACAGCTTGGGGAGCAGAGTCATCACAAACAAGCATCAGACAAGTTCACTTCATATTAGAATCACAATAGAAGTTGTGGCATATCAAACTGCGCTCATTTTCAGTCATTAAAAATCACAGTCACATACAGATAAAGGAAGGCACATCAAAGCTGAATGCAACCGGGCTTCCTCTAAAATGGGCTCCGGAGAGGATTTATATATAAGACTGAGATAATTCCCTCAAAATTGCAGCATGTGCCGACATTTCATCGAGCTCTGTGTCAAAGCATTTATTTTTCTTTCCTGACCGCCGCGCCCTCTCCTGAGTGGCTGGCTTCTTCTTTCGGCGAGGTGAATCATGCCCACCACCTCGCCTCTACAGCTGCCTCCTGTCAAAGCTCATCTCCTCCTCTCCTTTAAAGAGATGCCATTAACTATGCTCTCATCCCTTCTCTGGGCCCCGTTGTCATAAACTAAATACATCAAATATTCATTACACACCAGCACGCCGCTGCTATGGAGTGGTATTCAGGGCCCATGCGGACCTGAGTTGAACTGCTGAGGGTCTTTCAATAGCTCGTCACACAACATCCACCCAGCAGCTCTTTCTCAGGCTCTGGCTATCAGCGCAGCGGATCTTATCTGCAGACATGGGAGACAGAAATTCAGTGTATTCAGTCTCTCTTTGTATGCCCTTTTTAAGTGTGCTTGGTTATCATCGTTTCAGAGTGTGACATTTTTTCCAGAGAAGTCATAAAGTAGATAAATCTGCCCACATCGGTGATATTGTGGCATCATATGCGCTTAAAATTTTTTTCTGTCTTTTTCTCATTTTAGACTCTGGTACTGAAGGTTATTTATGGTCTTCAATGTGTTTTTTTCCAAGAAGATCATTTCAAGCTTAGGCCTTTAAGTTCAGATGTAAATGTGCAAGGCTGATGCTCAGGGCTTACTGGACTGGGAGTGAATGTGCTTCACAGTGTGGGGTCCTCATAAGGATAGACCTACAGGGATGTGTGTGTGTGTGTGTGTGTGCTCATCTGTTTTACTGCCTAATTAGTCTCTGTTTGCTGATTACATTACCTGCATTACATAGCCACCTAAATGTTTCTAACTGTCGTGTTCTTGCAGGCTGACGTAACTGCAGCTGTGATACAACGGCACTGTCTTGCGCCGGTTACCTTTTACTGTACTTTTATGCAACATCCGAGGCTCATCATTTTATCTTTAGTATGTTTTTTTTTTTTAGGAGATCAGCATATTTGATGTCTCGCATAGATGGAAGGTTGCTTTGCTTCACTCTTACAGTAAATTAACAGAAAAATATGCTGACAGAAATCCTTATAAGTTATAAGTAAATGAATAATAAAAGACAATAACAAAACAACATGGACATCTTTATAGACTGAGTGATTAATTGAAAATGAAAAATAATTGTGATTTGCTGCCATAATTCTAAATATTCTACTACTTCTAATGTAAAGGAGATTTGGGTTTTTTTCTTAACATATTGGACCTATGTTAGATCTGCAGCTACTGAGCTGCTCTCTCCTCCTCGCTCTCTCGCTCGCTGTTGCGTGACATGTTAATATCATGTTTGCCTTGCACCACACTTTCTCATGAAGGACCGGGAATGTTGATGCTGCAGAGTGCATGTCAGGCTTCCTCAGTGACGAGAGGCAGGATATGTTATTTTACAGTCCAATGTACAGACATGGGGAAATGATAACGCTGCAGGTCTCCCCTGCCTAATTAACTGTAAACTGAAAACAAACCATGCCAGAAGCATTTGATGACACACAGCCCATGTTTATGGATCATCTCTCTGTGTTGCCTTTCTTCTTTTTTTTAACTCAAACTGAGCGCACTGATTTGTGCTTGTAGATAAAGTCGGCTCCTTTGACCTGGCCTGTGTGTGTTTTTAATTCATTCAAGAGTGGGGTCAGTTATGGCAAGTGAACCTGTAGCACTTCATCAGAGAATGAATGACACTTGAGGCCTATTTAGGTAGCGATGGAAATCTCAGAATAGAACAAAACCCCCATCATTGAGCCGCCTATTCCTCACACAGGCTTTGCCGCGCAGACATCGCTTTTAGATTATATACACTAACAAACAGCAGGTGCCAACAAGAGGCAAGCAAAACGAAGAGTACGCATTAAATCAGACCTTTCTGGAAAATTATTTTGGGAGCATTACGGAGCATTTGAGGCAAAGTTTACGCAACGACGGGCTTTAAGCATCTCCGAGTGTGTTGTTCTGCTGCAAGTGCGTGTTTGCGTGGGTGTGTTTGAGAGGTGAGCGAGAGAGGAGAGAGTGACGGAGCATAATGTGTGCATAACTGTGAAGATGGAGCAGCAGATAAGTCTCTTCTCCCTGCCAAGTGGTAGTAAGGAACTGAGTTCATTTAGATTAGGGATGATACAGATGCTAACAGGGGGAAATGGAGTGAGATAACACAGATGAGAAATACGAGCGATAAAGAGAAGGAGGGGTAGTGGGAGCCAGGGGAAATCGAGACAAATCGCCTTGATATTCTTTATGTTTCACTGTTGGAGCTCAACTTTAAACTTTTTAGACATCTGCTTATGGTTATACAGTCACTTGCCAGAGCATTACGCATACCTTGCTTGTGTTCAGTTAGACCCCCTTTTGCCATCAGAACCTCCTCAATTCTCCGTGCCTCAGAGTCAACAAGTTGCTGGGAACCTGCCTCTGCGATTTTGGCCCATATTGTCATAGTATTATCCTTATCCTCCAAAAAGGGATGTATATAATCAGTAGCAATAATCATATTAGGTTGTGGTGTTTAAGGATGCTCAGTTTTTACTAAGAGACACAAAATGTATACAGCAAAATAAAAGGAAATATTACACCACCACCCCACCAGCTGCAGCCTGAACTGTAGGCAGAATGAGTCTATACTTTAATATTATTTACTTACCTTTGGAAGGTTACAGCAGAAAATGAGAATCATCAGACCAAGCAATATTTTTCCAACCCTCTATTATCTGATTTTAGTGAGCCCTTGCCCTCTGTAGCCTCAGTTTTCTGTCCTTAGCTGACAAATGTGGCACCCACTGTGGTTGTAATGAGTATCAATTTACCCCTAACCTCTGCCCTCAAAAAATCCTCGATATTTTTGTCTTTTCTCTGTCTGTAAACATTCGAGGTGGTTGAGTATGAAAGATCAGCAGTTTCTGAAATAGTCCAATCAACATCACATGAGTCGCCTTTCTTCCCCACTCTTATGCTTGCTCTGAACTTCAGCAGATCGCCTTGACCATGTTTAGTTGCTTCCACATGACTGGACTGATTCGATAATACACAGTTGCACAGGTGTACCTAATGAAGTTGCAAGTAAGTGTAGTTCAGGAGGCGATTAATTCACTGTCTCCAGAGCCAGAATGTGCTCAGTAACATTAAGGACAGAAGTGATGTTAATGGGATTCATTTTCCTGCCTGTTGGGATAACATTACTGTCAACTCTGAGGAGCCTCAACCTCACCAGTTATGTTACACACTCACTCACACACTAATACACGCACACAAGCACACACACAC
>JAOXYL010000045.1:8511205-8521513 GCA_028564955.1 Terapon puta
GACCTTTAAATGTGATACTTTAATGTACTTTTCATCTCTGTATGTTAAAATAATGAACATTGTCAGTGTTATCTATTCTTCTTCTATTATTGTTCAACACATGAGATTCAGAATAAACTTAACAGGTTATGTTTGCTGTATTAAAGGAATTTGTAATCCAGTGCGACGACCCTGCAGTAAAGCTCACATTTTCCAACTATACATCAGACTGAAGCTACACAGACAGTACTAGTGGGATAAGTTCAGTGCTGGCTATTGTCTCCTCCGGGGATTTGGCGATAATAATAATAACATAAAACAATACCAGCCTTATCCTCTCTGTTACAGCAGTGTTTCATCCACTTCATCTGCTGTTTGCTTCTGTGGGGGCTCTATTATGTCCCTGAACTGTAGCATCCCTCTTTCCTGCTGCACAGGAGAAGATTTGCTTTACAAGCTTTACAAAAGCAAAAACGGCAACCTTTTTGATATAAAATGAAAACTGCAGTAGTCATCTGTGGCACTTGCTGTCTTTATGGCTTATTTTTTTTGGGCCATCTTTACCTGATGTTTTTTTTTCATGAATGCTGAGCAATATGACAAATCCACTAATTACCACTTTTCAAACAACCCAAGTCTGTGTTTCCATTTAACACACACTACGACTTCTCCCCCTGCTGCTGGGATGAACTGCATTGCTAAATAAGGTTTAAAGAGATTCAGTGTATCTACGTATGGGATCAGCTATGCTGTGTGACTTTGCCACCGTATATGACAAACCTCTCCTTCCCCCAAGTGCTTGAAAAATTCCTGCTGATTGCAGAGTGATACAGCAGTGTGGAAGAGGATCAGGGGGGATTATTGCACATAAACACTGCCTGCCATCGTCCGTGAGAGCTCAACGCACAGCAGATACAATGTAGAGGAGGCATGGCGCAGGGATTACCCAGGCACCTTCATAATTTATCGGAACTATTTGGAGTCACCTCAGAAACATTAAACATTACAGAGTCAGTGCAGGAGGGACATGTCAGAGCTCCTCTGTTGAACATCTATAAATCTATGTATATTAAACATTTAATAGTCACAGCAGAGGGTCTTTCTTTGGCAAGGTTTGTGAATGTGACGACAGTAAAAGGAAGTCATGTAAGTTACTGCTCGCCTTTATCTCTCGCAGTGTCCGCCTCTGTCTGTTCTGTCGTGGGGCCTCATTTCTTGTGTTCCCATCTGCCGATCATACAGCATCTATACTGAGCGGTCTCATTAGTGTGTCGACGCCAATCTGGGTGTGCAGCGTCCTCCTGTTTCCTGAAGGTGTTGATCGTGGCTGTTTGAAGATTTTGACTCTGCGAGGCTTTCTTTTATTCTTCCTGGTATCATTTTCCTTGTACAGTAACTTTTTATTTTGCTGTGTACAGAGAGATTCAAAGGATTTTTTTTAAAAGCTCTGTATTTGTTTATTCTCCTTAACAGCTCCAGTCCCCATTGGACTTAATTAGGCAGGTTTATCATGTGGTCTTGTTCCGATAACAGTGTTTGTTTGTCAAACAGCGTCTTCTGTCCCTGAACTTCGGCCCTTATTAGGACTAAGCGAGGCTGTATAACGTAGACCATCATAAGAAAGCCCCCTCACAGACGCGTTTAAGGCCGAGGCACTTCTGTTTTAGCCCCAGTCCTGACTTATGTGGTAAGTGCAGAATAAAAACGGCGTCACTGAATCGTGCAGCTGTTGGAACATGTTCACCATCTTTGCCGATTGTCACACCACATCCTCTCACTTAAAAGGCTGTTGAGGCCACAAACTGAGCAGCCTCGCCAAACATCTTTTGGTGCAGAATATGCTCTCAGTAAATGTCGCTGTCAAGGCTGTTTTCCTACTCGCAGGCAGCTGAATCAGTGTCTCTGACTTGTTTGTCATGCAGGTGAAAGTGCTGCATTCGCTTGTTTTCTCCCAAATCAGGCAACTGGTGCAAACATCACAGGGAGATTTATGACTGTGCAAAGCAGTTTGTTTTATTCTCAAGACACAACTCTGAAATAATTTTCTAGCTAATACTTTATATTCTGTATATTATTTGTATAAGTTTGCATCTGATGCCCTGATGAGTGATTTCACAGTTGTTAGGTGCTAAATTGGTTTGCGGAATATATGATCTTTAAGTGGGCTCAGCATCATTGCTCTGAGGCAAGCAATGACTGGTGATTAATTACCTGGTTGCAGTGTTACGAGAAGTATTGAGCTGCGTTTCTTTTATCAAACATAGCAGCCTTTTAATGCTGCAACTTTCCTAGAGTGCATTCTGACTCATGGTTTAATCAATAAAATCCATAATATGCTATAAAGATAAACATTTCTGAAAACCTGTAGTCCTACGCATGCATTTTATCTAATTAGGCCTCCTCACAGGAGAGTGTGAACATTGATTGACATCTCCCTAACCTATTTGTTGGTTTTGTTGCACCCTGTTATCAGTCTTATAAGTGCATCGAGTGTGCTGCTATCGTGTATTTCTCAGTGTACCTCCACCCAGCTAGAACCTGACAAGAGATGTAATTAGCCAGAGTAAGAGAAAACAGCTGTGTGGATGTGCAGAGCATTTCATTTTCAGAATGACTACAGCTGTCAAATAAATGGAGTAAAATGCTAAATATTTCCCTTTCAGATGCAGTATTAGTGAATATTGTAAAAAGTACGATGCCGCTGCATGGGTCCAGATCATGACTGTTGAGATACGTTGAATGTGTAGTTGGATAAACAGTGAGTGCAGAAACAGTGCGGCCGATGTAGATATCTCCTCGAGCCCTTTTCTCTGCATCTCTGCACCAGCTAAGCCAGTGAATGTCAGCAAGCACACAGACAGAGACAAATAATCCAAGTGTTGCTCTCCTCTGAAGCTCGTACGGGTTAATTGCTGCCAAGCCCTGAGATCTCAGGCAGCTTCTGCAGGATGGTGGTCCTGGTTCGTTGCTGTGGCTGGAAACAATGGTGGTCTGTAACTATACTGTTGTCTCAGAATCAGGTTTTGATATCAAGCAACTCAGCTTTCTTCATTTTTTGATAACAGGCCGC
Organism: Terapon puta; assembly: GCA_028564955.1. Lineage (NCBI taxonomy): Eukaryota > Metazoa > Chordata > Actinopteri > Centrarchiformes > Terapontidae > Terapon > Terapon puta. The sequence continues at coordinate 8,514,255 of JAOXYL010000045.1, forward strand.
ACAACTGGAAACTGTTGGCTTGTTATTAAACGTTATCAGGAGGTGTGATTGGCCTGGCTTGGCTCCTGATCAGTATAACAGCAGTTTGCTCTGTGTGTTGGAAATCTGAACAGTTTCATGATGAATAGCACAGTCGTGGCTGCACCACAAGATTGGTTCTCCCAGAAGGAAGCTGGTGTTTTTGTGTGGAGGCTGAAGAGTTACCTCGTGAGAATATATCGACTGAAATATGCAGCTAGGGGCTAACAGGACCTTTGTTCAGTGTATGACGCAGCTGTGGTATAAGAAGTGGGAAACATACTGCACATTGTAGTCAGTGCAAGAGTGGTTGGTTTAAGGAATTATTGTATATCAAAGCATCCAGGTAGCATGTTACCCTTATGAAAGCCACAAAAACACAATAGAAGTATGACGCACCATACCATTTTTATAAAAATGAGAACCTGTAATCTTTGAGACCAAAATAATGCCACAGTGGGCTTTAATGTTACGTATACACCGATGTAGAAGAGGGGAATAAAAAAACAAGTCAAGAGAAATGTAAGTGGCTATATTTATGTTGTTAATTTACATAATAAATGACCAGCTGCATTTGTCAGTTTTTGATCTGTGCCATCCATTGTGTTCTGAGTATATCCTAGTTAAAACTTAACTTTTGTGAATGAGGGTGATATTGATGTTTTAGAGTTAAAAATTTTTTTTTAACATCACATGTATGATCAACAGCCAATCTTGACATCCTTTACATATATTCATTTCAAGAATTGCAATCAAGATACACACTAAGCTGGACATGTCACAGTTGAGAAACTGGCTTTTGAGTGCTCTCTGGCAGAGAAACTATGTAATGAAGACACATCTCCTCATGTAAATGATCTCAGGCCTACTTTGACATTTCTGTACTGACATTTTTTTGTAATTTATTGCCCAACTTATTCACAGATGACACGCGATATATTTATTGTAATCGAATACCTTGCTAAGTAAAGACATGTTTGAAATCATTAAATAAATCCAGTGTGGGCTCATCCCCTACAGTGATGATCACTACATGCTGCCGCTGTAGCAGGAACAGTGTGGGATGGTGAACATGCTAACTGACAATCAAAGGCTCCCCGAAGGGTTGCTGCTGCTTCACACAACCAACACACCTCTTGAAGGTGTATGAAACCGCATCCAGCCAAACGCTTCCCACACACATGCCCATGTACAACAGGAAACACTAATGCACTACAGGTAGATCTCAAATGTTACACAACCGCTTGCCATTGTTTCACACCCACTTTCATCAGATGCGACCGCTGAATAGGAAACATGAATAAACAGTGCACACAGGAGGCTTTGAGCATCCAGCCGAGGGGTCACTGGAGCTGCGACAGCGGGACACAGATGGGTCGCGCTCTGCTCTCCCTCGTTGCATCAGGGTCGGTGGCAAACATTTTGAGCAGTTCAGAGGTCAGCTGTGTTACACAGCTGCTGAAATCTGAACCAGCGTTTTTCAGGCTTAGCCCTAACTCTGTGTCTCGCACACATTATTGTTTCTATTATGCCCATGTTGGATAATGAAAATAGCATGACAAGGACAAAGACCTTCTACATATTAACTGGAGGCTGTGAATACTGGATGTTTTCCACCTCTACAACAAAAACATCTCTGGAAACTGGGGAAAGGAGACGGATGATGAGCAATCATCACAATCAAACACTTGTACTGCGTGTTACCATTAAAGTTTTGAGAGTCAATGTATTTGTAAAAATGTTATTAATTTATAGACTTTAGAGAAGCCAGACAATGAACAACTACAGTATATTCTGGACAGTGAACATTTGCATAATCAGAGAGAAGTGTTGATCCTTCAACAAAACGTTGTGCAGACACATCTGACTCACATATTCACTGAAGTACAAAGTCCCGTTGACTCTTTGAACTCATGCTCTAAAATGCGTGCATGTAAGAGCAGTTTAAGCCCAGTCGTCGAATGTTTTGCCAAAAAAAAAAAAAAGAGAACACTTTAGCAACCATTTAATCAAATTCAATATACTCACTGAGGACTGAAACGGTAAAATAAAAAGTGTTTGTGAGAGACAGAGGATGGGTGAAAAGCTTTGACTTGACACATTTTCCAAACACCAAACAGTGGGGAAACTCCTGCAGGCAGCGAAAGATTAGACATGTCACATCCCCTAACACATCAAACAGGCCTGACAACTGAATCCTGCAGAAAAACTGACCAAATTAGGCCAACACGATGATGTGCATGATCTCTTTGTTGTTGACAAGTTTTAACAGAGGGCGCTGTCCCTCACCAGCACTTTGTGGACTGTGCAGACTTGGTGAAAAACACAAAGCCATGTTTCTTGATAAGTTGTGTCTGAATCTCTGTGTGGTCAAACTCACAACTAAAATGTGTGTTCTCCAAGGCTTTTATGCAGCAGGTGGTGTGGAAGCAAAGCTGGCTTGTCGTTTTTATATAGTCAGTAAACTCTAGCCCAAAAGCTTTGTCAGCTTTGTCAACTTTTGGCGAGGACTGTTTGGATTCCTTTCGTTGTGTACTGGTGCATTTAATTTCATATCGCTATGGTCCAATTATACTGCACTCAGATGGAAAATGGTTTTTAGCAATTTTAGACATTGATAGTAAAATTCAGGCCTGGATGGTGGTTTCTCAGAATCACAGATATTCATCAGTAACACCATTGCAGAAAGAAAAAAAAAACAAAATACCAGAGACAGGGCCACACCAGTGATGATTTGAAAGATATCACTAAAGAATCAAATATTCAAGATTCAACCACTGACTGCTTTACAGGAGATTTAGTTAGTAATGAAGATGCATGGCCTGTATTTCTCAGGATGAAGGGGAAATGAGAAAGATCTAGCCTTAACACCAATGGGACACCTAACAACTTTTAATAATACAGCTTAGTACGTTGTGTTTGGATAATGCAGAAGCCTGCTGCCGTCAACGTTCATGCTGACACATAAACTCTGTCACACGCTCCAGAGGAAAAACAATGAGCAATGGGCTTTTGTTGTTAGTCTAAATAAAGTGAGCAGCTGAGGGAAACCTTCCTCTCTGATTTGTGTAATTGAAATCTTTTCAGCTGAGGACTTTGGACAACAAAACCTCCCTGGGAGATGGGTGGTGCTTTTGTCTTTTTGTGATATTTCCATGTGACACTGGAGCTGCAAATCAAATAAAATCACTCGTTTGTTTTTATCCTTTTTGTTTTGTTTTGTTTTGTTTTTTTGCTAATCCTCCCTCTCGAAGCTTTCATCAGAATGCATTTCCGGTTGAGTCATAGTGATCACTTATCTGAGGTTCTGATGAAATGTTCTGAAAATGTTTTTAAGCAATCGCCTACAAAGCACTTTTTACACTTTTTGCAAATAGATATTGGCAAGGTAGCTTACATTCCTGTTTATAATGGGTGCTACCATGCATTAACAATATGAAATCTAAATCAAAGCAAACTTCATACTGTACTTGCGATTATAGGCCTGCTTTATTTCTTGCCTGTCTATTTTTAACAGTAATAACTTACACTTTGATAACAGCTCAAGTGCATCTGTCAAAAGAACATCACAGAGAGACTCTGCGCCACATTCTGGGCAGACTGAGCTCAGCTTTCTGCACAGATCGTTATCTGCCGCTCAGCTAGTGCAGAGAAAACACACATCCGAGCAGTTTTAGAACGTAAAGGGGTGAATTAAAAAAGCTGAAGCTGATGGAGCGTTTGCCCAGCAACATATCAGCGTGCTGTCTAACCAAAGTTCAGGTTAGTCATGCAGAGTGCAACGCCTAGATTTAAGCGATGTCCCGTCTTCCTTGCGGCAGCCAAGTTGCAGAGCGTGTTGCAGCACGATGCTCTGTCTCCTCTGAACTCTGCCTCACCCCATTATCAGATAGTGGGGCTCTCATCCAGCACTGTCATGCTCAGTGTCACATCTGCAGCCCTGAGGTATGAGCTTGCCGTGCTTTGCCTCGGCTTATTTAGTCAAAGTGCAGAAAGAATACACAAAGTGGTAGCTTTAGAGTTGTGCTGCTTTGTTGCATTAGCGTTCATCTATTCGATTGATGTCTCTGTTAGGTATTTCCAAAAAAATAAAAAAGCTGGATTTGTGACTCGAGTAAATCCACGTAAGCCTCATCAATGCCAAGTATAGTGGGATAAGATGGGTGATGCAGGAAGGGTCTGCACTCGGAAAGCCGCATGATGGATTGTGGCCCGGGGGCATTTTCTGAATCGGACAGTTATTGTGCTTTCCGAGAGGTTTGTTTTTAATCCTTGCTGCTCCCTTCAGCCCGCATTCATGCACGCATACTCCCCCTTTTGTAATTTTATTTGTTAGACACTGTAATCAAATGAAAGGTAAGTACTCTCGAACAAACAACAGCAATTGTTAGTGGCCATTGTATTGAGCCATCCAACGTGCACTTGAACATGGAGCAGTTTTAATGTTTTTGGGACATTCAGGGAATCCACGTCATTTATGTATGATTGTCAGTGTATTTTCCACACAAATACACCCAAATGACCAGTAATTATACAAACAAATAGCTCTCTGTCCTTTCAATCAAAGGGAGCAATGACCCATTAGTATTTCTGTTAAAACTGCATCTATTTAGTTTAGTATTTGGCCGAGCTTCACTTAGTTAATCCAAGGCGAAGCATCAACCCGATTGCATTTCTCTGAAAAAAATGAGCATTACATCGTTTTCACACAGTGAACACATCCCCTGGCAGAGGTGAAACATTTTGGCTCGGTAACTTGTTTCATGATGAAAAACACAGAAGGAAACAGGCCCAAACAGCCCAAGAGGTCCCTCTGGCTCTGCCTGTGAGACTCTCAGCCGTCGCTCCACCTCTTAAATCAGATGTGCAACAATAGCGATAAAAGCCCCAGGTTATTTCCTGGAACAGGGAGTTAGCGGGGCTAAACAACACATGTTCCTGAGGACCTTGATTGGTCTGGATCCACAGCAGGCAGGAGCCCAAGCAGGATATCATAACAGCAGAATGCTCAAGCCTAATTAGTCTCACACCTTCAAGCCCATTAGTTCCACTCCAGTACCCACCAAATGGCCGATGCAATTCCCATCGCTCTGCATCAAAGGAATCCAAGCAGATGTATCATACGTGACAAATCTGCACAAATAAAGCAAAAGAGATGTAAAACCGTATGTCTTCAGGGTGTGTCTTTAAAAATCATCTCTTGCTCTCACGTTTCCTTTTTAGCGTTACAAGCAGGGGATGTTCATTTAAGGGAAAGCCTTATTTTGCGTTCAGCTTTGGGGCATTTGGTGATCATGAGGCAAAGCTGAAAACCCCTCCATCTTTGACGCGCGGGTGATGAAAATTGCTCAAAATTTGAGGGAAGAAAACAGGAAACTATCTGGTGCGAAGGTCACAGACGCCAATTAAAAAAGGAGGGCTCTTAACAGCTCGTCACCTCACTGACGGACTGATTTTGCCTTTTTATTGACAAAAGACTGTGCTTTGATCTAAAAAGATATGTATGTGGACGGAATGATGAAGTACAAAACACTTTTTTCACCATGCTCTTGGAAACATATTGCAAGATATGTTATTCTCACACTCACACTCACTGGCAACTTTACAAATATGTAATAGCAAGTGTTGGGACATAAAAATGAGGTCAGGGGCCAGAAAAGGTTGAGAAACAGCCTTTTTTCCTCCTTCTTTGGCATGACCTCTCTTTCTCAGTCTCTCTCTCTTGCTCTCTTTCGTCATCCCTCCTGCAGAACTCCACCGAGCACTGGTTAATCATTGCTTCCTACCTGGTGCTAAGTTGCAGAAAGTGGAGCAGGAGGTCGGTGACGAGTCTCTGTATGTGTTTGTGGGAAGGCAGAGAAAGAAGGAGGGAGAGAGAGAGAGAGAGCGAGAGAGAGGAGGGAAACGCTGTCACACACTGCCGTAACACTCATGCCGTAAGCAAGAGCATGTGCTCACCCACATGCATGTCAGCCTCTCCTCTGCACCCGGACACATGGTTAAACGTCACGCACTCACAGAACGATGCCCGATCTCTCGCTCTGGTAAGAACTTACGCGTGTTTGTCACACAGCACACAGCAGTTCATGGCATGAATGTGAAACATCAAGTCTTACACAAGAGAAGACACGCTCCTGTTATGAATGGAAATGAGCTAATCATCTAACAGAGACACAGCATCTTTGTTTTAAGCCACTGATGTTGCTGCAAAACTCGTAAAGTACACAAAGTGTGATGTCAGTGGACAAAGAGTTGTGGCTTGTCTGATGTTGTTCAGGGCACAAGGGTCAGTGCTGTGATCTCAGCCGAACCAGCTCTGCCCCGATGTCAGGCCAGACAAAGGTAGCTGAGATCCCTCAGATGCCCGAGGGCTATCAGTCAGTCTGAACCACCACTAATGCTAACTGCATCCTGTACTCATTACAGTGAACAGCCCATTTAGAAAATATGGCTCTTTGGTTTAGATATTATCTGGAGTCTGACTTCCAGTAGAGCTTTGTGATATACTGGGCGGACCGTTAGACTGTGACTCCTGGCGACGAGCTCTAGCCAGACTCTAGAAGCTTGTTGACATGTTGAGTCGAAACACGGACTGAAAAAGCTCTCTGATTTGAATCGAGGCATTGTTGGGCATGCACATTACACGCTGTGCATCTGTCATGTCACATTGTGCTCTTATCTCTTGAACAAACACGTTGCCCCCACTAAACAATAGAAACAAGTTCATCCTGCTCCCCGCCACGAGACTAGAACAGAATGGAATTTGAAACGTTTTAGCCAAAAATGTTTCCATGGTCAAGGTGTTTTTTGCAGAAACGTTTCAGATTTCGTTCCGTTCTCCGGCTTCAACCAAATCTCTCGGGGGGGCTCGCGTCGATCGATTCACAGGTGAGTGACCTCTGGCACACACGCTCAATCAAACACGGACAGGCTTCGAGGTGGAGGTGGACAGCGGCCAACTGTGAGTCACAGAGCGAGAGCGGCTCTGCTGAGCCACAGCTGTCTCATTGATGGGACAAACAGCAGTTCCTAGAGGTTTTTGGCCCCAGTGCTTGATTTTGTGGACAGTCTGGTTCTCGGTAGTCCATCCTGCTGCATCACTCAGCTGTGCCCCTTGCTAACCGGGGCTATGTTTTAAATTAAGTGACTGGGATGGAAATGGCACTTTTGGGATTCATATTACTCTGACACGTTCTCTTAACTTTACCCCTGCATGACTTCAAATCTTGGTGTGATTGTCA
>JAOXYL010000045.1:8527948-8539418 GCA_028564955.1 Terapon puta
TGTGTGTGTGTGTGTGTAAACAGTGTAGGAGTAAGTAAATCCACAATACGCTGTTTACGCGAATGTCAAATGTAGCTGTACAGTTTCATCCATCATAAAAGTGGTGAATATATAAAATGCATTGCTTGTTATTTATTTTTTTACCTCTACATTTAGCTGATTCCAGCAATTTTACTGAACTAAAACTGCTAAACTTTTGTTTATTATAACCACAAGCTGACTGGACAATAACTGTTCAGCTTCAATTATCCGCAACTTAGTTTTTAATAAAAAAGGTCAAATCATAAGTAATTTTCATTAGCAGACCACCTCCTGTTTCTTGAAATGCCAGCAGCATCAAAGGGCTCCCTGATGAGACAATGAGCTTCCACGGCTTGTAATAAATGTTAAAGGCTTAGTTCAACGAAATTGTAAAAATCATAGATCTTAACCACTAAGATAATAGTGATTTTATCTGCAAATGTGTTCTTTTGCTATTTGTTATTTCCTGTCTTGTGCCTGTTCAACATTTTAATGAGACATACTATAGAGACATATACTATATTGAATATGCTACAGTTGAAAAAACTAAACTAAATAAAACCACATTATTTTGGGCTCAAAACTTCTTTGCCTTATTTGCCTTCAATATGTTTGTTAGCAGTTAAAACTGTTATCAACACTGGCATCTGTTTCTTTCACAGATCAACTTCCTCATCTTCATCCACATCATCAAAATTCTTGTGTCAAAGCTTCGAGCGCACCAAATGAGATACACTGATTATAAATTCAGGTGGGTTCAAACTTTAAAGCTCTTTTCCACCTTTAAGCGACATCATTCTCTCCAACTCATTCTTGGCTTTCCCTCCCTTTGTCTCTCTCCCCGTCCACCTCAGGCTGGCTAAGTCGACTCTAACGCTGATCCCTCTGCTGGGCATCCATCAGGTGGTCTTCATCTTTGTGACGGACGAGTCCACCGAGACCACCATCGGTCTGCGCCTCACAAAGCTCTTCATTGACCTCTTCTTCTCCTCCTTCCAGGTGGGACTCAAATCAAAGCATCTGCCACACACATCACACTTTATACATATTTATAAAGTAACTGGGCATCATCACGCAGCTTAGGGAGAACATCCTGAGTGAGAGTTTGCAGGTGAAATCAGGGAGGCAGTAATCTTACGGTAACGTCATTCCCCCTGTTATTTCTGTACTGAGACAAAGTTGAAACGGCCTTTGTTCTCAAATTTGAGTCATCCTTAACAAGATTAAGAGGAACATACACAACTGCAGCTGAGATGTTTGTCTCCTAATCTAATCAGAATCTCATAATTCATTCTGCATTAAGTTAACGGAAACCCACTAATGTTATTCTTTCATCTTGTAAAAGCGTCGCTCCAGCTTGTTTGGCGGTCTCTTCCGAAGTCTCCACATGTCTGAGGTCCCCCTCCCCCAGACAGCGCTGTATTTACTTATGTGTCAGGGGGGATTAGTTTGACATAATGTGCTGTCTGGGCCGCTAACTGGCTGTGTCACACTGGGACATAATGACGGTGACCTTTGTGCTACGGGGACAAAGATGACGCGCGTCAAGATTATAACCAACCGACAGGGGATAATCGCCTTGATGGAGAGAATGACAGGAGGCGGAGGATGCAGGAAAAAATCCAGACATTGGGACAGAAGTTACTGAAATGTGCATCTGATGACTCGGTGGTTTAGTTATAAAGCTGCAGACTTGTGATGCACACGTCGATGCACTGCGTTTTCACACCTTCAGACTTTACAGAATAATGTGAGTGAACAGCAGCCATGAGTTCATGTAGGGCGCTGACTCAGCATTGGTTGTCTCCACAGGGTCTCTTGGTGGCCATCTTGTACTGCTTTGTCAACAAAGAAGTGAGTCTCCTCATTTTGCCCGTCAGAAACATTTTCATCAAGCCTTTTTTCTGTCCTCTCACTTTATCGGCTTTCGTCCTCACCCTCTCCTCAGGTGCAGTCTGAGATCCTGAAGAAGTGGAAGCGCTGGAAGCTTGGGAGGAACATTGAGGAGGAATACCGCCACACCTACAGCAATACCCCCAACACAAAGACAGGCAGCCTGTTGAACCACGTGTCTCGACTGTCTCATCTCCCAGACATCGCCAAAACCTCCGCCCCCGTGTGCAGCCTGGAGGAGAGGCACATGCTCGTGACCGGATGCCACAACGGTATGGTCCACGGTACGGGGGCAGGCCAGTGCGGGAGCGAGGGAACCATCAGCAACTGCACCCTCGTGGAGGACATCAGCCTCGCGGATAAGGTGCAGTGTTACGGGGGACAGAGGGAGAACGTGGAGAGCCACCTGTGAAAGGTGGTGCTGAAGGAGAATTCAACAAACGACGTTGGAGGGCCCCGAGCTCTCATCTGGCTCTGACGTAGCTGCCTCGGGTTTCTACGAAGAGCTGGGCTGATAGAGTCATCTGTCAGAGCGGCCTTTGCCCAGAGATCAGTGTCACTGTGAGGCCGAGTGCTCAGCCCTCTCCGCGGCCCGTGAGCGGAGAACGAACACGACGGACGTCCACGCTGACATGTCTAATGTGCCGTGAGCATCGTGAATGGATTTCTGTACTGTAGATGTTTGTCAGACGCTGAAAGAAACTGCTTCATGTTGAACAAATGCAACAATGGCATCATGAGGCAGATAAGCCATGTATTATAATAATGAGAAAAAAAAACGACTCAAACCTCAAATAGCAACAGCGGAAACAAAACAAGACAAAACCAACAACAACAACAACAAAAAAAAAAAATACACAGGGTCCCTGATTGAGTCTTTGCTTTCATTTGTGCTGTGTGTCAAATGTGTGTTTTGTGGTACTGGATGTTAAAGACAAACTGGACATTGAACTGCATACACAAAAAAGACTAAACAAGTGACACAAAACAAGATTGTGGGGAACAGAGGAAAGTGCTTTTTCTTTTTTCTTTTTTGCTTTGCTCTGATATCTATAAATGGTTTCTTGTCTGAACTGACTTTACTGAAAATGTACAGAAAAAGAGGAAACTTACTGTTTCCCTGTACCTCACACAGTAAGGTGACCACAAACGGCCCCTTCCAGGGCCCGCTGGAAATTGGCAGCTGCTCTCACCAGGTCATTCCTGGCTTACACACAGATGTTAAGGGAGGTAAAGAGATGGTATATTATGAATAAGCTAAAATCACCATCGCTTGACTTACTTGTTTTACAATGAAATACATCTTTTTTATACAGCTCTAAATTTTGGATATTTCTGCTGGCTGCAGGTGTAACCATGTAAATGTGCCAGGTGTGTTTTCAGGGGTGGAACCGTTGCAATTCTGTGCCATTAAATGTTTTTTTTCCTCCCCTTTTGCCATCAAGATCTTGTCTAACTTGCATGCCTTGGCGTTACTATATGAACTTGCATACAGTAGCTGATCGGGGAAACCTGCGCACTTAAAACAAGGTTAAAAATACACAGCAATGTGTCCTGTAAAACCACACATGCATAAAGAATGAATCCAACACACTGTGACTGAAAAGAACTTGTCATCTCCTGCGACAAGGGTGTTTTCACAATGTTAAAAATAGGGTGTTGTGCATTTGGTTGTAAGTTATAAGCTATGTGAGTCACAGAGGATGTGTGCCACACAGTGGCATCACAAAAAAAAAGAAAAAAAAAAGCCTGTGTTAACAACTGCATGTGCCCAGTTACTCCACAGACAGTGTTTATCATTCAACCAATCCTGTGTTTGCAGGGGCTGACACCTTGAACAAAACTCTTCTCTCTCCCTAAACATAGAACAAAACCTCTTAAGTAAGCATTCTAGTGACAAAGAAAGCTAAATTAGCAGTGGTACAATTGCTTGTGAATGCATTTATTTTTAAAGAAGGGAAGCCTCCTGCAGAGGGTTCATTAATCTTTGAGTTGCTATTTGCCAGAACTAACTCAACTTGACTTTGTATGTATGACTATTTGCACAATGTTAATTTATAATTGGTCAATACTGTGTGTATATGTGTTTATACAGGTGATTTATTTGATTTCTGTCAATATATTTCATGGCACGTATGTATGTGTGTGTGAATGTGTGTGTGTGTACATAAGTATATTTTCAGATGGGTATGAATGTGTGTATTTTCAGTATTCCAACATTTGTGGATGTGTTACGGTCGGACAAATCATCGGCTGCAGCCAGATAAACGACTGGTTGATATAAGCCAGTGCAACTAGCTTCACACGGAGCACAGAGGTCAGAGGTTGTTAAGAGTTAGACCCACTCTCGCATATATAGTCTTGCACCGCATGACATTCCCAGAAGTCATGCCTATAAAAGGCAGAAAGAAGAAACAGGCCTGTCTTTTATCACAGATGCTCCTCAGTGTCATTTTGTAGTTCTGAGTTAAATTAGAGCACACCAGCGGCATGTTTGTCATTCGGATAATAACTCTGTGCTTTTACTCTTCAGCCAGGTGTCTGTGGGGAAAAAGAATTGCAGGCTGAGGCTGTTTTTCATTTTTCTATTGTAATAGAGCAGGTAGATATCCAATACTCAGAATGAGGTGGGGGCATGACGCACTTACTGGCGCTGCTGTTGCTCAGAGGTGAATTTGCAGTGTCTTTCTTGTTTTGCAGAGCAGAAGACATGGTGGGAGACAGTAACAGAGGAATGTTGTGCACCTTGAGTAAATATTATTAAGTAGAGTATATAAGTCAAAATATATTGCAAATTTTATTTCCAACTAATACTTGTATCTTAAGCTGTGACCATAACCATGTATGTTTTTGAAGCCAGCAGCTTGGGTCACTCCCCTTTTCTGGACCAAAGTGGTTCTGTCCGAATGTATTCTTCAGCTGGCCCAGTATGTTTATTTTCCCTTAAAGGTGGTTATGTACAGTGTATTAGCTGTGAGGAACAGATGAGTAAAAAACGACGGTGTATTCAGTTCATCATATATTGTGTCCGCTTATCAAACTTTGTCCAAATGGTGAAAGAATAAATTACAATGTATGTAAAACAGTTCAGAGTTTAACTTGCTGTGTCTTTTGCATTGGTGAACATTCATGATGTTAAAATGAAAAATGATGATAAATAAAAAAAAAGATTTTAAAAAAGAGCAAGCAGGTGTAGATGGACTTTCTTGGCTTGTAGGCTGCACTAACTCTTGATCCAGCCTGCTGACTGGCTGAATGCCAGACTGGCTTACGAGGGAAGTAAGTATTGATTCTTGCCCAGGTTCGGGTGATGTTTGAGAGCACACTCTGTTCCTTGTCGTGGCAAAGAGTCAACAGATAGATCAGCTAAAACCGCCCATTTAAAGGCAGCCTACTGGATGCCTGGCAAAGATTTTTAAATTAAAGGCGCAATTGTTGGAACAAACAGTATCCCAAAAAAGGGTGAGGGGTAGTTCTTCATTTTGGCCAGCCTTCTGCTATATTCCCCTCCTAAGTCATGCAGGTGACATCATTTTCATCTTCACAGCTAAACTATATATATGAATTATTAAAAGTATAGGCAGTGATATATACAGTAACTATCATTTTTTCCCTTAAAAGTATTTTAAAAAGGGATATTATAAAGCCGTGAAGGACAGTAGTAGAGGAACTGGGATTCCCTAAGAAGTAAAAAAGTCAAGTAAGCAAAAGGTAGGGATTATTTCATTGATCAGCACTTTACCTGGCAGTCTCCTGTTTTGGGGATTATGACAGGAAATCTGTGCAAGCATGCAGTTTGGTCAGTGGGAGGGCAGGATTTTCAGGCAAATTAAATTGAAAAATTAAACCATTAAAAAAGGTGTACCGAAGATTTATAGGTGAAGATTTATAACACAGATTATACTTATTCTTTGTTAGCTCTGTGTCCTCTTTCTCTGTCAGCAGGATAATGGGGACAAATTTCTCTCCAATGTGTTTCAATCACTTGCTCATCACATTTTTAGTCCAGTTTTTCTCAGGTCAGGCACAGAAGCAAGTGAAAACCTTTTCACCTCTTTTGTCTATGAAACATCTGCTTGAGCATCTCCGGTCACATTGACAGTGCATCAAACCATATGAGAGACCTGTTAAGATTCTCACTTTCAAAAGGCTGATAATTACTTGTTATTAAAGTAAAACGCCAGTCAACTGTGTCCATTTAAACGGCTCACCCAAGCTATTGTTTTGTGGATTTTTTCCTTGAAATCTCTGCAAAGGAGCCTTCTTAACTGCGTCATCAGCGGTGTGTGATTAATGTCAGAAAAGCAGATGTCTGACCTCGGATGAAATGTGGTTGGGCATTTTTTTCTGCGAGGGGAGTGAAGTGTGGCTCGAGGAATGAGACGTTCAGTGTCAGCGGTAGTTCACCAGATTTCTGGTGGTACAGCGAAGCTGACAAAACGCAAGCAAACAAAATGTACCCCTCGAATATTTATTTGAAATTACTGATGTGGCCTTGTTTGCCTCACCAACTAATCATGGGCTCATTTTAGCCTGGAACTACTTAACATCCTTAGGGTATAAGGAGAGGGGAAGTGGTGGAAACGGCATCTTTTCTGTGCTCCACACCATGACAAGGAGTAGATATATTGGAGGAGAAGTCAATGGATGTGCTGTTTATGCTTCCTCCCCAAGGCCGGAGAACTTGGCTTGTGTCCTGATGGGTGATTGGACCATAAAGCAAGCGTGTTATTCTCCACCTTCAGCGCTCTGACAGGCTTTCAGGGCTAACAGTGTGGCTCATCATCAGTTCCCAGGACCCTTAGCGTGGCACAGCTGGAGAGGCATAGGATGAATGAATATTTAACATCCTCGCATCTCACCATGTCGCCAGGCTACTTAAACTCGATACATCTGAAAGCACCCAAATACAGGCTAACAGAATTAGTGGACACCATGCTCTAGGCTATGTGAAATTATTAAACGGCATGCCATAAGCTATATTCATGGGTGTAATGTCAGAGCTGTCATATTTTTCTTGGTATCTAATGGGTAAAAAGTACTTCTCAGTTTCAGTTGTTTATCTGAAAAGGGGATTGTGTCACTTTGGTTTAAAGCAGCAAGGCAATGAACATGCTGGACTTCAGCAGGCAAGATTCTTCAGTTATGACATCGCACAGAGCACAAATGGAAGAAAATGTCATATAACACGTCGTAAACAAGGAAAGAAGACTGCTCTCAGAAAGTGTGTAATGCTGCAAGCGCTGTCTCTGTTTCATTTTCTCTCTCTCTCTCTCTCTCTCTCTTGCTCTGTCTCGTTATCTCCCTCTCTCATTCCCTCCCTGCCTCTGTTTGTCCGAGGGCGCGTGAAGTGAAGGATGACTGAGAAAATAAGAAGTTTCTTTACATTAGCCGTTTGAAAACAATCATAGGAAACTATTACACACTGGGTGCTTATCTAAATCGCTCTTTGCTAACTTGGTTTAGCTATTGATCACCGCAACCCCCACGGAGTCATCAATTACCAGCCTCTTTTAGTGTCGTATAAATCTCCCTCACCGGCCAGCTCCCATTCATCACACCACTCTACCCACACTGAGCGAGCACGGGCACTGCCAGCCTCGGGAGCAACTCTGAGGAAGTCCAGTTCATCATCGTGAGTCAGTGAACAGCGTTTACTTCTTTTAGCCTGCAACTGATGAGTATTCTCATTATGGATTCATCTGCTGGTTATTTTCTAGATTAATCAACAGGTTGGTTGTGTACGATTTCTCTTAGATTTTTGGTAGAGTTGGGGGAAACGTGGCATGAAAAGAAAAGTACAAATACCTCAAATTGGAACATAATTACTTTAGTAAATGTACTTAGTTACTTATTAATCCCACTAGGGAATTTGGAAACATTTCAATAAAGGAAGTACATACAGTATAGAGGCTAATTAATATGAAGATAAATAGGCAGTTGCCTATTTGAACTATTTGAGCAGCATCAAAAGTCACAGTTCAAATAGTTTAAATCGTTTAAATGGACTGTGATGCCGACTGTGCCGTTATGCAAGCTTTGTGTCAGAAAACTTACGACCCAGCAGGCACATGTGGGTGAATTCTCTTAAATTCTTCACTGGAAACGTTTGTCACATCATCTTTGCCTCGGCCTGTGAAAGTGTGTGAAAATGTGACTTGCACAAAGGCATAAAAACATTCCCTTGATTTTTCATTTGACATTTCAAGTGTGGCGTGTTGCTCCGCTAAATTTGTGCCATTTACTCCGTTTCACTGAAGGTGGAAGAGGAGAGACGAGTGGAGAGAGAGAGAAAGAGAGAGAGAGAGAGAGAGAGAGGGGCCGGATTCATCGGTTTGGTTAATGCATGGGCGTCATCAGTCAGGTTGTTAGAGCTCATTAGCTGTGTTTGAGAGGTCCTGTTATCTCAAGTAGAGCAGAATCCCTTGGGTACACGCACACACTGGGTTGAAGCAACCCAATCTACCAAAACTACCACATCCCCCGTGTAATATGAAGAAGACCCTCTCAGCTTACGCACACACTCTCACCACACACGCAGCCTCATCTGAGAGATCCCCCTCACCACGGCCTTAATAGTCTGTCAACAGCCCTGCATGGCCTGGTCTCAAGCATGCCAAATTAAATCAACTAAATGTGCAATCAGATTATCGCCATCAAACACAGAATAAGCTGAATAAACCCAATATCTCAGACAGTGTGGTGGTTGGAGCGGAAGTGCTGAGGCAGAGTGACTGATGTGACCCTGGGTAAATTCACTGGCCTGGATGGGAGTCTGAGGAAGATTAAAAGAAGAGCTTTCAGTGCACGTTACCATTCGGTGCACAGCAGTGTGGCTCAAAATACCCAAACGATTAAGGGCCACGTTTCATATCGTACAGTAGAAGAGGAATATTGCAACATTTTGGGAAGTACATTTATTCGCTTACTGGTGTAGAGTGAAATGAAATGAAAAGGGTGGATAAAATGAAGCTAACTTAGCTTAGCACAAAGACTAGAAACATCCCAGCTCAAAGACAGTCACAAAATCGTTTTGCCAGGTAACCAGGAGAAGATCCAGGAAGTTAGAAGTCCCATCCAAGAAACAGCCTGTAACACATGTAACACATTTTTAGTGGCAAACTGTTTTTTTTATGGATCAAACAAATGAGATATAATGTTTTAACTAGTGAGCTTCAGTGTGCTTGTTTCATCAGTATGTAAATCAGAACCAGTATCTAAATCTGCCACACAGTAAATTCTGGACAAGTCCTTTTAAGCCTGCAAAGAGAGAATCAGCCAATCACAAACTAATACTGATCTCGAAACGTTCAGTCCTTACTGAAGCCATTGAGTCAATTTAGACGCTCAACTTACATAAGGAGATTAGAATAATAAAAAAAGACATTCGGATGTCTCACAATAATTTACTCAAATCAAGACATAACTGCTACAGTAATAGCCTCTAAAAAAAGCTCTGACAACGATAGAAAGGCAATTTACATGTGCTGTGAATGGCTCCTTCAATTGCTTTCATCCTGCTATTATCAAAAAGACACCAATTCTCTTCTCTCACATGTTGAAAGTCCACTAACGGTCTGGCCAATTTGTTGATTCATAACTGATGGATGACAGCAGCTGACACTTGACATCCGGGTCTTTTTTTCCCCCATCAACTGATTTATTCAGTCTGATTGACAAGAAACATTATAATTAATAATGTGACATGATGTAATTAGACACTGACGAAGCATGTGGGAAATGACTGTGATGCAGGCAGTATTCAGAATGATATTGCTCACTGCTTGTCTGTCATTTAGAGGCACTGTATTTAATGTGATACTGTATTTATACATTATAGTTAATGTTTTTCTCAGCGCCTATCAAATAAAATCTACACTGCACTCTTACTGAGAATAGCGGAGCAAAGATTTGAGTTGATAGGAGCTTTGTGTAGACTCACAGAAACAAACCTGGACTCCAGAGTGGAACAAACAACACCCCATTTGACAAGTGAAAAGACAAACCTGTCTTAAACATGCGGGCAAACATGTGGGGGAAAGAACTGACCGGGGCGAGAACGTGTTGTCTGGAGCTCCTGCTGAAGAGTGCATCCGCAATCGAGAGTGACAATGAAGCTTCCTGATACTGCGAGTGGCGTCTCTCACCGAGGCACCACATAACTTTGCCCCAAATGAACTCCGTCCTTGTTTCCTCAGAAGCCACTTCGCATCTGCTGTCTTCCATCTGAGGCAAAGCAGCAACTCAAGCAGAGACAGATTTGTCCACACCGAGTCTCTGTGGAGGCTGCAAGGTGAGGTCAGGAAGAAACTTTTTCCATCAGGATTCGAAAAGAGGAATGTTTTTCAGTAATCTTCACCTTAAAGTCTTCTTCCTGTCAAATGCATTTGAACAATTGAGGAGCATTAACTCCAGTTATATTAACCATCCTCATTGGACGATTGGGAACAAGCCACAAGCCTGATGTGGGATTTAAACATAATTATTTTATTCCGCAGAATGTCTGTGGGCATCTTCTGTATTTCGTATGGACAAAACACTCCATAAAAAACGGTTAAGGAAAACAAATATGGCCCAGGCTTTCATCACATTTCAGTAAGACAGATTTCTTGGTAGTCACTATTACGTGCTTTACTCTGAATTACAAAACCCTTGCTGAAAGGAAGTTAGCAATTATGGCGTGTGGCAAACATCCCGAAGAGTTTGAGAAGCCAAACTCATGTTGCAGCCATAAGCAGCTGGGCAACTTTACAGAGTTTCCTAGAGAGGCTTGTAGCACTTCACACAGACATGGCCGGTGAAACCACCCCAGAGACCATCGAGCCTTTTCACAAACTGTGTTTTACCGCCCTTATGTCAGTTCTTCTGATTCATAAAGCTATTACAGCCCCTTTGTACTCTATCTGTCCCGATCTTTATAAGTAAGTATAAGTAAATACCTGAACTGCATCCAGACTCAAAGGTTACAGGTTTCATTTTATGCTTTCTGACAGGAGAGTTGAGAAAAAAAATCACCTTATACAGCGGATGTAACTTGACTACTGTCAGGTTATTACTCCTTTGCTGTCATATACAAAATATGACATTTGTGTGGTACTATCCTCTTGATCTGAAGTAACTAAGTGATGAACTAAACACGGAAAGTGACTCATCCCCAAATGAGAGAGAAAAGATGTCTCTTTTTTTTCTTTTTTTTTGCTGAAAGTTTTGCTGAAGTTGCTGTTGGAGATCAATCAATTACTCAACGAAAGTACAAGCCATTATGTGGTTTTTCAGAGAAACCCTTAAAGCCCTACATTAGAGGCTTAACGACTATGAGCACAAAAGCTTGTCAAAAATGTCATTTAAATGTAGAAAAAGCACTGTGATGTAATGAAAGTGAGAGAAATGGCAGGGAGTGGAACATAGCAAGGAATGTCAGGAGGTAGTTTTGAAAAATTGCCATTTTAATGTTTGTTTCATTCACTCATCCATCATGGATACAGTCCTGCCCAGCAGTATTGGCACCCATGAAGTTTAAGTACATAATGTTAAATATCTCCTGAACAAAAATGAT
>JAOXYL010000045.1:8614333-8657616 GCA_028564955.1 Terapon puta
TTTTGTGCTTCCATGAGTGATTTTTTTTTTTTATATATATAAAAAAGGAGGATGGTGGTGGTCTCTTGGAGATTCCAGGACACGGGCGCCTGGTTGGTGTGTTGGATGAAATGCTGATGGATGGCGTGGGTGGGGGTCAGGAGGTTGGCAGCAGCTAATTGGCAGCGAGCATTCCAGCTCAGGCGGGGGACATTGAGGGGCAGCACAGTGGAAATGATTGGTTTCTGAGATCTGACTTTCCTAACATGTGGCCTGCTGCCCTCTTTTAGCCCCTTGACCTACAGCCTAGGACCCAGACTAGTGTAACACAGACTCCCCCTCCTCCTCACCCCACCAAACTGGACCTGTGTCCTGGAACCCACCCAGACGTTTCGGGGTAATAAGGTGGGCCCCTCTCCAACCCGTCCATTCCTCTACCCCTCCACCACCCTAACTCTCCACACAGGCGCACCATTGTTCTCCAGGCAGGCAGACCGTGGCAAGCAATGCCAGCAAAGGCCCTAAACAACGGGCCATGGAAAAAAAATTAACATGCAAAACAGTGCCAGCTCTTTTCTGACCTTAAAAAACAGCCTAGCCTGAAGTGTTTCCTTCTTTGTTTTCAGTATTCTTTCCCGTCTATTTTAATCTGTCAGTGTTTCTGTCCACATCCCTCCTCTCCTAACACCCAATCCCCTCTGGTCTTCCTCTCCTCTCTGCAGCCTCCTCTTCCTCCCCGCGATTTGTTCCAGAGCTGGAGCAGGCTCGGCCCACAACCAGTGGAGAAGAAGAGCTGCAGCTGCAGCTGGCCTTGGCTATGAGCCGAGAGGAAAGTGAAAAGGTACCTCTAGCCGAGATCACACACACACACACACAGCACACACACACACACACACAGCACAAATCTCTTATCCTCACAACACATGCGTCTGACAGAAAGAGGCTTCTTAGCCGCTCTGCTGCTGACATGTTATGTTGTAACACCGTGGTAAAACATTAAACGCCGGCAGTGAAGCGCTCCCTTTGCCTGCCTCATCCAGGTCACCATTTCGTAGAACCTTTAACAGAAAGTGACGTCATCAACCCTGCCTCTGGTGCGGTCAATAATGCCGCTTTGACCAATCAGTGTCAAAGAAGGGCTTTCTCACTGAAGAGTAAGGCGGCGTCGAAGTGAAAGAGTGAGAAGCCAGACAGGATGTGTGCATTGATCCACTCCTAAGCATCCACAGCCTCCCCCTTGTCTCCATGGCAAGGGCAGCCATTGTCCTCTGTGACTTCTGCTTGTCTACTATGGGAATATATTACAGTCCGTAGCAGTTTCCACCTCTGTCACGCAGGCAATCAGAATATAAATGTGCTTTCAGTGATCAAACTGAGATCCATATGTTCAATCTCTGTGTGTCTCCAAAATAACCTCAAATCATTATAGTTCCTGAATTATCACTTTCTCCTTGATTAGTCTTACTCCTAATCCTTCCTGCTTGACCCTAGTCACCTCCTACAGTGGACATTGATGAACAGACCCAGCTCCAGATCGCTATGACTCTCAGCAAGGAGGAGGCCCAGAAGGTACAAGTATGCTGGGACCAAGGACGACGCTTCCTTTGCATCCTCTGCAATGTCCTGTCGCTCTGCGCACATGAAACCACCCTCGTGCAGTCTGGGCACTTCTGAGGGACGCCTGCATGTACCACTAACTCTTTCTCACTCCTGAACAGCAAAAAGGACACGTAACTTTATCTGGCGACTAATCAAATGAGGCCTCATCCTTCCGTTCCACTAACCACTCTCCTCATAGTCCTGTGGTAGGAGACGCCCGCGTCAGACTCTCTGGCTGCTCTGGTGCAGTAACAGGGAGTCTGACCCCTTAACTTCAACTTGGGGCATCTGTAGAACTGCATGCAACGAACCCTGAGGATGTCTGAGTATTGTTTATCACTTTTGTTGACCAAGCACTGACTCTGCACTCCCCTCACAGCCAGCCCGGCGTACGACTCCCGCGATGGACATGGATGAGGAAACCCAGCTCCAGTTAGCCCTGAGCCTGAGCAAGGAGGAGCACCAGCAGGTAGGGGTCCTTCGGGCGGGGGCGAGAGCAGCGTTACAATTCGGATTTAAATAACCCATAAGCTTTTAGATGTTTTATTGTAGTAGGGAGTCGTCCTCTCTGTTTTTAATTATTCATCATCACCCACTGTGAAATGTTAGTGATTTCTATGGGCTCTACTTCCTTGTTTTTTGAAAGTTGCCAGTCTGTCCTTTTATCTCCACCTTTTTCCTCCACCTCCCTCTTCCTGTCTCTTTGTCTCTCTCTGTCTCTTTCACTGTGGTACAATAGAACTGCTCTGTTAGACATCACAGTGATGCTCCGCTGTTCTTTGACTGGAGAATTTTCTGGGTTGTGCCCATTGCGCACGTCTATCTGTGGGTCATATGTTGCCTAGGAAAAAAAGGAACACACACACACAAGCCAGCCTTTGCGTTTGTGATCGTGTACTGACTCATAAATATAGCATGATCTGACAGTATGCAAATTTTGCCGAAAGCTGTCATGCCCAAAGGCGCCCATGTGTCTTGTCTTATCCGTTGACAGGAGCAACTCAGTCGCCAAGGAGACGAGACGATGCTCCAGAAAGCTCTGCAGGAGAGCAAACGTGAGATGGAGGCTAAAGGCGGGGTATGAAATATTGGGGTATGGAATATCTCAATGGGGGTGATGAACTATAACCACACATTGTACTTTTATGTACACGTGTTTATGGACTGAAGAAGTTGGTCCAACCACAAAATACAGTGTAAAAATAGATGAGAGACATTATTAGGGACAGCTGAAACAATGTACAGAATTGACACACTTTGTCTCTTGTTTATGTGGCCAGACCTCCTTCATGGACCTGGTAGATGTTTTTGCAGTGCCGTCAGAGCCGCCTCCTGAGCACCGATGGAATAATACCCCACAGCAGGCAGCTGCCCGCCCGGGGGGCACAGACCCCTGGGACTCACTGGGTGAGCCTTGACTTAAGTTACCATGACCGAAGCAGGGGAATCTAAGCACCAAGTTGTACATTACATGTGGTAAATTCTAGTCAACAAATGTTTATTCTTTGAGGACAGAAACATTTGTCGCCAGATTAATTTCAGGTGTCATTTTTTAGTTGATGAAATTGATATACCCTACAGTGCTTGGAATAAGCCTGAACAATTTGTTCTCATAAACTTACAGCCTCTTTCTCTGATTCATCTCTGTATCACTAAAGACGATGCGCCCTGGATGGTACCGCCGACTTCCAACAGCCCCCCTCCGCCATGGGAGCCCCCGGCTGGCGCCTGGGATGACCCGCAGAACATTGCCTCCAACCTCAACGCCACAGGCCCAGCGTGGGCCAATACAGGTGAGTCTGTGTGTGCGCAGATGCACTGACAGCTCAGCCAATATCTCAATAATGCTGTTCAATTGTATTTTGGTGTTTTATAGCCTCCTCTTCTGGAGTCGATCCGTTCTCAGCCCCAGCAGAGAGACCGGCACTCAGGGGAGCTGTCAGGGAACCTTCTCCACGAATGGGAAGCCCCTCAGGTAAACAACGCATTTCTCTTTACTGTTCAGACTGTGGTTCCGTGTATCCAACATACTTACAATGTGCGCTCTTTTTTCGCTGGTAAGATGGAGATCTGTTTGACGAGGCCATGGATGGAGGCCAGGTGAATGTAAATGGACGAAAGGAGGGCAGTCCTGAGCTTTTTGACCTGTCCCGTCTTGGAGAAAGCCTGGCTGCCCCCAGCCCTCGTACGTGCAGGACACCCGAGTCCTTCCTGGGCCCCACGGCGGCCTCCTTGGTAAACCTGGACAGCCTGATCCCAGCAAATCCTCCAGCCAAGAACAAGAACCCCTTTCTATCAGGTAGATGCATCAGTTATTTAGTTTTCCTGGGGGGAGGACCAGAAAAGTGCATGCTTTGATAACTGCAACATTAACTTTAAATCAGTTAGGTGTTATAGTTTAGCTCATTAATAGCAAATTCTGCACGTTAGTGTTAACCACCGTACTATATAGAATCAGTCCTAGTTTGATTTACTTACTATACTGGTGAAACAGCTGCAAATAAGGACTTGTCTTGTCGATTTCACTTTTCCACGTAATGATTGCTTGCTTTATTTCTGTCCAGGCCTGAGTGCTCCTTCACCCAACAACCCATTCCAAACTGAGCAGCCCAAACTGACTCTGAACCAAATGGGCTCCGCCTCTTCGGGTCCCAACCCCACTTCTCTTCCATACAGTGCCTCCCTGCCCCTGCCTATGAGCCACCAGCCTGCCAGCCTCCCTTCGTCACTCACTCACCCCACCCAGCCTGGTCTGGACCTGCCAGGGCACCTCCCCGAGCCCCTGTTGCCCTTCTCTTCAGCCAGCACTGAGGGACCACAGGCTGCACAGAGCAGTCAGAACCCTTTCTTATGAGGACCAAGTAACTGGAGAAAAAAATCTTAGAGAAAAGGGGAATGCCATTAGGTTACGCTCTTGAAATATAACTCTAACCACAGACCGAACTGCAGCCCCAAGGACTTGTATGAAAGCCCTATTCTCAGTTGTTTTTATATTGTGGTATAATACAGTAATCCGTAGATTGATGCAAGCTGGTTCTGCTCTTCACTGCAACAATCTGCCCAGAATGCAATAACATGGTACAAAACACCTCTGTCACATCTTTATGGCTTTGTGCGAGCTGACCTCAGATACAAATGTACACAAAAGCACAGTTTGATAATATTTTGTCACTTCACTTTGGCTAGAATTACCAGGCAAATGTATTCCAGCTTTTCCAGTAGTCAACAAGTCTCCTGCTCACTCAGCTGTTTATGTGATTGGCTTAGCTGGCCACTGCTGCTGTCATATACTCTGGCTCCAGAAAAAAAAAGATTTCCGATACAGGAGTTGCAGACCTGTCCAGTTCTTGAAATGTTGCTGCATCAACACGGTTAACTTTGTGGGGCGTCTGTTGGACCAGAACTGATGAAACTGTATACATGATTTCAGGATAGTGAAATGAACTGCTGGTGTTAACTGAATCAAACGATCGTTTGGGAGGACCGTAAGTGTTTCTGAATTTACTATAAGCAAGGCAAAATAATGTATGAATCATGAGTTTTATTCATTGCTTGTGAACCACTGACTCTCATCAAATATAAGGGTATAAGTAGAACATGGCTTCATTCTTCAGTTTTATTGTTTTGTATTTTCTCATTTCCTGTGATGGATACATTTAATATGAAATCATCAACCACTCAGGCACACACCCACTGCAAGTAAAAGTATTTGTCTTGAATGTTATGCCCCCTGCTGGTAGGGAGTTATTACTATCACGCCGCATCACCTATGTCTCTCACATGCTTCGCTCATCTAACTTCTACTAACCGTTAATTATTTTATTGTTTAATAAACCTTAACCAGACTTAGACTAGCATGAGGTTTCCCCTTATATAATGAGGACATTGCTACACTACAGTGAAGACTATAGTCCTACCATGTTGTCAGTTTTACAAAATGGCCAATCATACAATCATCCCACCTTGAAACCAAGATATCACTAACACTTCAGTGTTTCCATTCTTCCTTATTAAGTCAGTCAGTCACCATATTTCCATGGTACCAAGGATTCAGCATTGACAGTATTTCAGTATGTCCAACATTACACGCATGATTCAGTCCTCTTCATAGTTTGTGTGTACAGTCTTTGCACGCTGAGGAAACTCACTTCTTTTGCCAAAAATGTCTTCATTCAATGTCCGGCAAGAGAAGCATCAATTTATAAAAACAAACACACGTGACAGTTCACTTGACTATGATGGACTCCAGCCAGCTCAGGACCTCTTGAAGTCCCTGTCCGGAGCGGGCGCTGAGTTCCAGGGTTGTGACTGGCTGAGTCGCAGACGCAACAATGTCATCCAATCTGAACAGCGACTTTACCTCTGTGAGACTCATAGTGCAAGGCATGTCGCTGGAAAAGGGCAGAGAGAAACAAAAATACACAGCGACATGAAAGTTTTTCATTACCAAGAAACAGAATTGCGATATCGGCTTTGTGTTGTGTTGAACATGCTGACAATGACATCTTGGAGGTATGGCAAGTATGTTTATGAGAGTCACCTCTTGTTGAAGATAATAAGCGCTGGGATGCTGCGCAGAGGCTCAGCAGAAAGTACTGACAGCAGCTGAACGCAGGAGGACGAGATCTGAGCAATGTTGGCCGAGTCCACCATGAACTATGGAAAAACGCAGAAAGACAGACATAGTTAAGTAATCCCAGTCGGTTTAGTTAAATGTTTAAATGTGGCAAATACATGCAGGATGTAGAACATACAATGACAGAGGAGCAGTCTTTGAAGTAACTCGGCCATATGGGCCCCATACAGCCTCCCAGCTCCCTTAATGTCACCTTCTTCTTCTTCAGGGTCAGGTCAGTAAGGTTGGTTCCCACCTGTGGATGTTTAAAGAGATTAACTCATTCATACTAAGCCTGGAAATGTTTAAATAAATATAAACATACACACACACACAAACATACATACATACATACATACATACATAAAGCGAACTTGAATTATCACTTACTGTGGGCAGAGTGGAGGGAGGTGTTCCCAGTTCACCTAATCCATGTAAACTGAGGTGTAAACGACATCTGTTAGGGAAAATATCCACAGGAGCCAGGGCTGTGAGATTTATCATGCTTATCATGTGTTCAACATAAACTGTTTGAGCAGTACTTAGTGAGTTTTAGGGATGGTATTTTGTGGTAAGCTTTTCAAAGGGTATGCAAAATAAAACTTCATTACGTGTAATTCACCGTAAATACATATCTACAAATATGGTGCAAACCTACATCAGTGTACCGGGAGAATTCAGTGGGGAAAAGCCATACATAATACAAAGCTAACTAATATATCCGTTTAGCCAGCTAGTTAAGCTAACTCATTTTACAGTACTGAATACGTTTTTTTCAAGCTCTAGTTCAACCCAGTCCGCTGAGCACAAAGGATATTTTGAAGACGTTTCAGTAACAACGTTTTCCCGACGCCGGTCGCCCCAAGAAGCAGACAAACACTGCTGCTCATGTCAGTTCTCCGGCCGAAACATGGCAAGCAACGTTTTCGCTAGCATAGCTGTCTGGTGTGGAGTCTTTCAGCACCATGGCGACGGTCCGCGGTGCTTCGCTGTGATAGGACGAAGAGACGTCAATCATACGTACCTTGTTTCTGATTGGTTTAGGTTACAAGCAGCACGAATAACGGAAACAAAACAAGGTGATCTTCTCCTCGTTGGTTCACACGACGGAAACAGTCAAAAACGCCCCTCAAACTTCTCTCTTCGCATGTGCACCATATTGTTGGTGTTTGCACCACCGTAACTGCATCATATGTATTTCTTTGAGAGACAACTATGGAGGCTAAGTTGAAGAAAGAGTTGGGGACAGCCAAGCTGAAGGCAACTGGTCACTCTGGAGGTGGATGTATCAGCGAGGGCCAGAGTTATGATACTGACACAGGGAGAGTGTTTGTGAAGATAAACCACAAGAGCGAGGTATTTTATCAGTATAAGTTTATTATTATTTTTATTTAGCACAGTCACATGCAGTCACAGTCTGGCTCGCCATATGTGCTATATGTCAACAGCAAGCCGGATCGTGTTTGATTGCCAATGACATTGTCTATGAATCCGTGCTGCTGTGCTGCTCACACGCCCAAATCATTCATATATTTTTGTGTTTTATTCAGGCTAAGTTGATGTTTGATGGGGAGATGGCCAGTTTGGACGCCATTTTAAAGACAGAAACAGTGAAAGTCCCCAAGCCTGTGAAGGTGATTGAGCTTGACACAAGAGGGTGTGTATTTGTGATGGAGCATGTGGACATGAGAGGGCTTAACAGGTAAGAGTTTGTCAATCAGTCCCACTGCATGGGTAGAATAGATGCCTTAGTGAAAATAAAGTTTAAAGTAGTTTTTTAAAAATGAAATATTTTATATCCAACCCCCATGTGCAGGAAGTCAACCCAGCTCGGGGAGCAGTTGGCAGATCTGCACCTTCACAACAAGAGACAACTGGAGAAATTAAATAAAGAGCAGCAGACGGTGGGTAAGTCACCTTTAACCACTTTAGCACATGAAAATGCACACAGGTGCACGCAGAAATCTCTCATCCGAAAGTTAAACGCTGGTTCATTTAGATTTGCTTTGTATCATATTTGTTTGTGCACAGGAAAGGGGGCTGGGCAGTCGGAGGTACCTGTTGTTGAAAAATTTGGCTTCAGTGTAACTACATGCTGTGGATATCTACCACAAGTAAAAATAATATTATATCTATACTAAGCAACATTACACTATATTGTAGTCTCTAATGTGTAGAACACGCTTGTGCTACAGTCTTTCTGATCAATATCACCATCATTTTTCTCCCCACTTCCCCAGGAAAACGAGTGGCAGGATGACTGGGTGTTATTTTACTCCCAGCAGAGGCTCCAAACCCAGCTTAACATGGTGGAGAAATCTTATGGAGACAGGGAGGCCAGAGAGCTATGGGCCCAGCTGCAGGTGCACCCTCTGTTTGACCTCCATCAGAAAATATAACCCACAACTTTATGGTTGTATCAATAATATGACTTGCATATTGTGTCTGTTATTTCCAGCTAAAGATCCCTCAGTTTTTCACCGACGTGGAGGTTGTCCCCGCTCTCCTCCATGGAGACTTATGGGGAGGCAATGTGGCAGAGTGTGCTGAGTGCCCTGTCATTTTTGACCCCGCTTCCTTCTATGGTCATTCAGAATATGAGCTGGGTATCGCAGGCATGTTTGGTGGATTTAATACATCTTTCTACTCTGCTTACCACGAAAAAATTCCCAAAGCACCAGGATTCGGAAAGAGGAATAAGCTTTACCAACTCTTCCACTACCTGAATCACTGGAACCACTTTGGTGGTGGCTACAGGAGCTCTTCAATAAGCATTATGAAGGAACTACTGAAATAACTGCACTAACATTCAGTTATAGAAAAAATCAACTGAAGTCTTAAACTCAAGTTAAGTATTAAGTATAGTTTAACAAATACTAAACTGACCAAAAATTGTGTGACTACATGTTGGAAATGCTAAACATATTAAGTTAATTAATTTTAAGGATTCTTTTTCTCTAATGACTTGTGTGTAGGTTGCCTACAACCAAACATGTTTTAAAGGGAAGGGTTTACCACACACCAAAAAAATAAAACTCTGGGTTAGGGTTACACAACTTGTTGTGGTTTTCATTTTGTGCTAGTGGAAGAGAAAGTAACATGTTTTAGGTATATTTCCTTCAGTTCAGAGTAATGGTGTGTTGCAAACCCTTTATTTATTTTTTATCGATTTTCATTATTTGCACTAAACCTGACAGAATAACACTGCTGTGCTTTGGATAGTGAATGCAATGCTGTATGCTTTACTTACATCATAATATCCTGGCAGTTGATGTAACTGGCTGACATAATACATTGACTCAGCCAAAGTTGCTGTTTAGTTTAGCTTGAAATTAATTGCTATCCACAGTTCAGCAAACAATAAATCCTGAGATGACTCAAGAAGTTTGCCTGGAGCTGCTCTCTTTGTTAAGAACAGTTAGATCCGACTCTAAGACTCCTCCTCTAATCATCATAAAGTATTCACCTGCTCTCTCACTTACAGTCTGACCCTTGTCACACATAATTTAGCAGCATAAATATGCACACATAAATCGTGTCATGTTACATTGCTCATGTACTTTGGTTTACCTGCACTTTTGATTTCCATCATTCCAAATAGCTGGAGATAGCTGGCTGACAGGACATATTTTGCAAAACATACCAAACAAAATACCACATTAAGTACTTTTATATATACCGTGGTCTCACCTATAGCACATTTGAAATAATATGCTTTTTGCAGTAGAATACTGAGAACTTCCTATTGGTCTTAAGTTCTGATGCACCCATAGACTGCAGATTAATCTTGTTGTCATAATGTTTGAATTCACATTCAAAATTGCTTTATTGATTGATTGATTATATATTAATTACATATATACAGTATACAGGGTTCAGATTAGAGGTCTAATTTTTTGGTTAGGGTACAATGTATCAGTGAAATGCAGTGTGTTTGTATGCATCTTTACTGTGCATGTCTAAAGTCACTCACTGTCCCTGAGATTGTGGCAGGTTGCTACCACTGACTGCATATAATGTCTTTAGGTTGATATATATTAGGCTGTAATAAATTACCTATTTGCTTCTCATGGGAGTAAATTTAATCTTAAGTGGCTATGAAGCTCTTTGAAACCTGACATTACAAAGTTGTATTTGTGAAAGTAAATGGTCCTTATTCCACTGGATGTTTTATACTGTATGATCGAAAAAAAGTCTGAAATTTGCCATAAGCTGTATTTCTTAATGTTTTTTTTTTTTATAACAGCCGATATGAAATTTCCATTTTTATCCCAAAAAATACAGATTTTCTAAAGATAATAACAATTACTTTGTGAATTGTTAATAAACATATGAAACATTGATATGCCCTTAGTCTCACGCAGGAGCGACTATATTTCCACTTCGCTTATCAGGCTTGGACCTCCTCAGTTGCCGTACCGGGGCGGGGTGGTAGCATCACAACACAGACGCTAAGGAGAGTTTAGACCTGGTATGCTCAGTGACATGAACTTCAACCCCTGAGCAGTCTTTTTTTTTTTTTTACTTCACTACCCATTAAAGCGAAACAGCACCATAGTGTAGAGTTCAGTACATCTTTCTTCACGGTGACTTTCGCTCGCTGCTGTTGTTGCGACCTATAAATGCTAAAACCGGCAAGCTAACTGACCCATTGCTCACAACTACAACTCTGCTGTGCAATAAGAGAGTGCGGGAGAAATGGCTTTATCTGAGGCAGAGACGGGGTGCTCCGGGGGTGACGGAGGTGAGCCGGACGCTATTGTGAAAACAGCTCTGTTGGGGGGCTTCAGTGAGAGCGGGGAGACCAGAGCCCTCATCGGCAGCCTGCCGGAGGTCCACGGGGACGCGGTGACCAGCGAGTCCGCCACGCAGAGGTTTTTGGGTGAGACACTCATCCGCATGAATCCCCAAATAAACGACTAAAAGACTGTTTTTTTTAAACCAGTGTTTTGTCATCTCACGAATCGGCCCATTTCCTCCCACAGTGATCATGAACAGGTATCAGGAGCAGCCTCACCTGCTGGACCCACACTTAGGTACATCATGATCAATTTAATTCAGTCTTAAGTCAGATTTAGTGGATTCATATTTAGTGGATATTAAAACGCTTCTCTTCCTCTATATCCCACTTTTATCTCAGAGTGGATGTTGAACATGATCCTGGAGTTTGTAAGGAGCGAGAAGTCACCCCCATCATTGGTTCATTTGGGCTTCAGGTTTCTGTACATCATATGCAAGGTCAGTGCAAACAGTGTTCGAGATTTTAAACTATAAATATACAGTAACAAATAGGAGCTTTGTTACAGTCCTAAAAAACTATAGATATATAAAAAAAACAAATGTAAAGGTGGCTTAAGGTTCAAAATATAGCAATAGAATATGATCTATATAACAAAATCTTATATACAACTAAAATCTAAAATATGATAGAATATCTGTGTCTCTCAGTGGAAACCCTCCACCAGTGTTAGTGTCGATTTATTTTCTTATTTAGGTCCGAGGCTATAAAATCTTCATGCAGCTTTTTCCCCATGAGGTGGCAGACGTCCAGCCAGTTCTGGACTTGCTGTCCAGGCAAGATCCCAAAGACTCTGAGGTGAGACTGGCATCGGCCCTCAAGGGGGGGAAATAAAAATCCAAGCCTTTCCGATTCCACCATTTGCACGTAACATCTTTTTTGTAATCCTCATCAAACGTTTACCAGTAGTTTGTTTCACCGTTGCAGACATGGGAAACTCGCTACATGTTGTTGTTATGGCTGTCCATGACCTGCCTCATTCCCTTTGACCTCTATCGTCTGGATGGCAATCTGGAGTCAGACGGCAGCAAGGCCAGAGAGCCCATCATGGACCGCATCCTAGCAATTGCAAAGGCAAGCAGTGGCAGTGGGTCCTCAGACATATCTGCAGCAGTGCAACATGATATCTGAACTGAATGTTTGCGGGGGCTTTTGTTGTTACTTTGACGTTTAAGAATTTGATGATGATCTGAGACCCTACTTTCCTACAGTATGAATAACATAATATTGCTTTCTTTCC
The DNA here is from genome assembly GCA_028564955.1 of Terapon puta. Taxonomy (NCBI): domain Eukaryota; kingdom Metazoa; phylum Chordata; class Actinopteri; order Centrarchiformes; family Terapontidae; genus Terapon; species Terapon puta. The sequence goes on from JAOXYL010000045.1 coordinate 8,626,565, forward strand.
CCAGTCTTATCTCCTCGTCAGTGATACCCCCCGGGATGCTGCATCAGTACTGGTATCAAAGTAAGTTATTACTTAGCATTATTCAATTTTTGGTTGTTTCCAAAAATATGACAAACAACAATATAACACATTAATAGGATTCAGATTTTTAATACTTGCAACTAGATTTGGAGGCTTGTTTTTGCATGTATATGTGCAGTGTATTAGAGAATACAGTATATTTAACACACATACAGTAGATGGCGCTAAGTAGTTGTCTTTTAAAAGGTTTATACTACGGTGTAACTGGTATACAATGAAGGTTATGGAGAGATTTTATTGTACCCAGAGGGGATTTAAGAAGTTACCCAGTCATATAAGCCTTTTAAAAGACAACTAATTAGCTCCATCGACTGTAACATACAGTAGAGTCCATTCGTATGAAAGGTATTATTATGAAACGGGCCATTCTGCATTATAAGGACATTTGAAGCACATACAATAAAATAAATCCCATTAACCACCTTAAGCTATGTAATATTACGTGTATAAACATAGAATCTGCTGTTCTATTTCCAGTCCTTTCCTTCTTTTTTTACCTTTGACCCACTCTTCAGTCACCTGCTCTCGCGATTTTCTCAGCAGCAGTAACACGATTCAGGAAGTAAACAAATCCTCGCAGATAAAGCTCCAGACAGCCCAGGAGTCTTTAAGAAAGAAGCGTTATTACAACCCCTTTGATATTTGTTGTAGTCGGGACGGTTTTTTTTAGAGCGGAGCTGCGACGATCAATATCTTCAAACTTTCCGCCGCCTCAGCAGGTTATACAATATTATCAGCTATGGACGAGAGGTTCGTATAGATACTGTGTGTCCAGAAGTGCTGAGGTCAGTTGTAATAACTGAATAAGTCTCACGTTGTCGTGAAATGGAGAGGAAGACAGGAGAGCTAGTTTTATTCAGAGAGGGGAGGGAGGGGATGGATCTTGAGATTTTATAACAGTTACACCATTTTACAGGATTTTTCCATCTTGATTTAACCCTGTTCAGCTTCACAAAATTTCTCTTCTGTGTGTTATCTGCCAGCTAGTAGCCTTAAATACACATTAATTCAATTCATGTTCAATCCTGTACTTAAAGTACCACAAGTAGTCATTATACAGAGTGCTGTAATTATCTATGCATTCATTTGTTCATCACTTTATTGTTGTAGCTGGTAAAGGTAGAACTAATTTTATATACTATCTATTTTTATATTACGAATGAAATCAACTTTACTTTGCTCAGTTACTTTCCACTACTGTTTGTTGTGGTTTTAATCATATTGCGGATGTGATATGGAACATAACCTGGTTATTAATATCCCTGCATGATCCATTATCCAGGTGACTGATTGGTGCACTAGTGTCTTTGACGCCTCCACATTAAACGATCTGTCATTCCGGTGCTGAAGTGCAGCTATTTTCAGTACGAGACTTTCACTTATGGGTGTCCTGACCACGTTTCATGATTCATTATTTATTTTAGTTTTATTTTTTTCCATTTTCCTTTTATTATACAACCTACAGTGAACACTTTAGATTTACATTAAAAGTTGTGAAGCAGTTTTGAAATGTTTAATGGCTGAATAGCTCTGTGTCAAGAAAATACTCTTTCATATGATATATTTAGTAGTATTCTAGATATTATCTATGCAGAGAGGATGTTTGTGTTTGCAGGAGGGTCTGGATAAGAATTATACAGACTCTGTTCAACCAAAAGCAGCTCTGTCGAGATGCACTTCACTTGCAAAATGTCACTGAAATGGGCCCAAAACCAGTGTGGCTAAATGCCACATAAATAAGTGAAAGTGATCACTATTTTTATGCATTATGTAGCTCAACGGGCTCCTCGTTCATCGCACTCTGTAGGCAGGTTTTTTACAGAGTGCAGTTCTCATTCCAGGAGCAAACATCCGTATCTATAGCTTAATCAAAATTAAAAATATATTGGTCCTGATGTATGGATTGACTCAGGACATCTTCATCGGGTTTCATGTATTAAACCTACTGATTCACTGATTGAGTAATAGGACACAATGCACTGTACCCGTAACCTGGTTGTACATAAGTGATTGTTACACAGTGGTGTGTGGAAATGGTCTCTATGTGTAATATTTGTAGGTCTTGTAGGTTTCAGGTAGTCTTCAGATTTGTTCCAGGCTTTACGTGGATTACCAGATTGGAGAGCATAGAGTAAATCTGCAGTAACCATAGTGTGTGTCACCACTGGTGTTTAGAACATGGGTCATTAAAAAAAATGTCATAATAATAATAATAATATGTTGGTAGATGGAAAACATCTGTAAACATTAAGCCAGGGAGTGTAATCCTTTCAACTAAAAACACATAATGTTTTTAACAATTTAACACACTCTTTTTTTATACTGATTGTTTGCAATGGCCATAGAATGTACATAAACTGAAAACTTCAAAAATGAGCATTATCATTATTTCCGCCATGTTTGGCTTTTAACAAAGCTTAGCACACATAAGGCCCAAAACTCTTTTTTTTTCTTACCTAAAGGTATTGTAAATAATGGACATTAAGCAATACTGGAAAGTAATCTATTAAAATCTGGCATCTTACTGTGAATGCAAAATGCAATCAAGTTATTAACTGTAATTTGATTTCCAGCCAATAGAGGGCAAAATTGATCTAAAGTCTGCAGAGTCGTCTGCAATTGTTCATCTTCATGACACTTTTTAATCTCCTGCTTGTCTCTCTGTACATGACTGCACAGGTTCATGACACGCCCTGATGTGAAACAGAAACGCCTCGGAGACTTTTTGGACTGGAGCCTCACCACCATATTACAGACCAACGACCAGTCAATGAGAGACATCATGGTGCTGGATGGTGCTCTGCAATCTCTGGTAAACACACATACCAATGACACACTTGTGGTTGTCATGTGCACGCCCTCATTGTAGGTTTTTAAGGTAGTGCAATCTGTGTGCATGGCTGAATTAAAAACCTGAGGAGGGTAGTTTACAAGAGCTAACATGACTGGTATGTCTGACACAATACCTGATGTGGTTTGGCAGGTGTTTTATGCACCTGCTGCGTGTGTGGGATCTGCTGTTTCAAGTGACTTGTGTCAGTTTAATCCACTGCTTTAAGCTAAACGGTTCCTCAACAAATGAGAACAGCGTTGAGGTTGCTTAGTTCCAGTGATGTTTTCTAACCTTTTTCACTGCACCTGTTCTCGCTGCAAATCTTGATTAATGGCGGAGGGTGTCTTTAAATCACTTCCTGTCAGCTAAGGTAATATAATACAGCCCTCAAGCGAGTACATTACATTCATATCATTGGCACATAAACTTGCATAACATGTTTAGAAAGCGTCCCTTTGTACTCAATGTGAAGCGAACCTGGCTCCAGTCTATGTGGTGCTTAGGGCGTTCAAAACTGGCAATGTTTGTTCAGTCAACAAGCCTACAGGACCCATACCTGCGCATCTTTTCTTGTTTCTAGAGAGTAAAGTGCTTAAAAGAATCAAGATCAAAGAACAGAATGAAAATATCAATGCATGAGTTTGAATGTGATTTTTAATATGTATTTTTTTTTCAGTTTGTTAATGTCACGCTTGCTATTTCAGTATATGTGATGCTTTCCTAATTAATTAATCATATCTCCTCTTTGGGTATCTCAAATTTTTGGTTTTGTCATCTTGTGTGCATCCCCTAGGCAAAGCTTTTCAAGCATGGGAAACGAGATGACCTCCTACAGTATGGTACGTTCCTTTTATTTTGTTTTTTATCTCATCTGCACAAAATGTAAAGACTTTGATCTTCATGTCAAGGTAAAAACAAAGACAATTCCCCAAACTGGAGTTTTTGGAGCATGTAGTTGTCACACATATAGTTTTTGTTCAGTTTTTGCCCGTGGTAACAGACTTATTTGTGTTCACAAATCTTGAAATCTGAATGTCTTAAGCCGAAGGACATGTATTTGAATCAGGTGATATTTCCCCTTAAAAATTACAATAACAGAGACTTTTCACACATTAAAGATATGCATCTGGCAAGTGAACTATCAATTGTAGTTAGGATTATTGGTTCTTGTTGTACCTGTAATGTTCAGTGTTTATATATTTAGCATGGAACTATATCAGTCTCAGGCCCTGCTTGTATACCTCCAAAAGATGTGTATTCTTGTACATACTTATCAGTGTACTTGTTATAACAGTATCACAACAGATGATATTAATTTTAGTCATTTGTTTCACAGCTCCTACAATCCTCCAGTGTCTGGAGCAGAAACATCTGTCAGAGAGCAGCCAGGCCACGCTGAGGAAGCTCGGTGTCAAACTCATCCAGAGGCTCGGCCTCACCTTCCTGAAGCCACGTTTGGCCGCTTGGAGGTCTGGCACAATACAAGTTCATTATATCTGTAGCACTCCAACCACAGTCACCTACCACCATTTCTATCTGTATAAAACACTGAAAGAAAGAAATTCAGTGTGTTTGCAGAAAATCTGCTTATTAGCTTATTAGAACTAAAACATGATGTACGATTAATATAAACACAAGTGACTCCCATCACCTTATATGGCTCCCTATGCATTTGCGAATTGCCTAATATAAAGTCTCTTTCCAGCTATTTCTTCCTAGTGAGTGATGTCATGTATATCACAACTCTTTTTTAACATTTGTGAGTCCAGAAGTGAGTGCCTTTTAAAGCTTTATGTACATGTCTTAAGGTACCAGAGAGGCAGCCGCTCCCTAGCAGCAAACCTCTCCATGTCCCAGTCCGCTACAGCCTCTACCGCTGCGACTCCTGAAGAAGAGACACAAGAGCAGGAGGAGGATTATGACATTCCCGAGGAAGTCGAGACTGTTATTGGTCAGTTTCAGCCTCCACTCAGTTTATAACATTTGTTATTGCAATGCTTGTGCTCAGAAAATCACATTTGCATTTTATTTGACAGAGAATCTGCTGGTGGGACTGAAAGATAAAGAAACAATCGTGCGCTGGTCTGCAGCTAAGGGGTAACAATCTGTTCATATATCACCTAGAAAACCTGAGCTGTTGAAAACATCCTTGTTGCTACTTGTCTTTGGTATTTTTTATGTGAAAGTCAGTCTATGTGTCACAATAATCATCTGTGTTATTGAACCCTTCAGCATTGGGAGGGTGACTGGGAGGCTTCCCAAAGAGCTGGCAGATGAGGTGGTTGGATCAGTGCTGGACTGCTTCAGGTAGGTTCATGCTGAGGACGTATTTGATTTCTCCATCCGTCACTCCACAGTATATCATTTATCTTGTCTTAAATGTTTTTTCAGTTTTTTTTAAATACTGGTCTTACAGTTTTTCAAGCAGCCTTATATTCCACTAGGAAGTTCTGCATTTTGACCTGTGTGTTTCTTGTTCAAGCTTCCAGGAAACAGACAATGCTTGGCATGGAGGCTGCCTGGCACTGGCAGAACTCGGTAGGAGAGGCCTTCTACTGCCCTCCAGATTAACAGATGGTATGTGTCCACAAATTCACACTGAAATAGACATACATGGAGTCTTGTAATCAAGTCAGTTTGTGTTATTCATTTATTTGACATATTTACATGTACATTACATAACCACGTCTTCCATTGTCAACTTTATACATTACAAACAAATATTTAAATATTAACAAACCCTTGTAAAAATTGCTTTTCACCATGTGTGTGACACAATATACACATCTCCAAAGTCTCAAAGTTTTTATTTTACAGTTGACCTTTTGGCAGTGCTATACACATACGACATCAAAATAATCAGATCAGTGCTCAATAAACATTTTAACTTTGATGTTCATTAAGCTGACATGATCAAACTGAGATTTTGCAGATGTACCGTGCTTAATACCAGGTATTCTTAGAGTCAGACTTAAGTTATTAGCAGCAACGAGGCCTCCTCCTCAGAGCCCGCCCTGGTGCTTTTGCTCTCTTGATCGCTTTATGGCAGTTTTCAGCCTGGCCGCTGTTTGCTCTTTTCCTGCCCTTCGCCTTCGCCTTGGCCATGTGCTTGGGCTTCTTAGGAGAGCGAGGGCTTCCAGCATCGGTGTAATCCTCGGAGGGCTCATCTGCAGTGCTGAACTCGCACGAAGAGGCAGTAGAGCTCGCGATGGCCAGCTGACAGAGCGCCAGTGCCGCAGTCTGCCTCTGGTCACACGGTTCTTCGTCCATGTGAAGAAGCGGTGAAGAGGCGCCTGGCCTCTGCTGGAGATCTTCTGAAGTGCTTGGGACGGAGCTGTTTGCAGAGCTGCTATGAGAAGCTCGCAGGCAGAGGTTCAGAGGCAACTCCTCCCCCTTTAATTTCTTAGAGTCTGAGCACCTCAGTCTGGGGTCTGATGAACTGTTTTCTTTGTCTTGGCTCCTTGTTGAGAGGTTGAGGGGGGCTATATCTTCTCTTGTGTCCTCTTCGTCTTGCTCTGATGGAGTACACGGTTCAGTGGCAGACATGGAGGAATATCCGCTGTTCTCAGCTGACCTGAAAGAGACAAACCAAAGTAGGGAGTTAAAGGCATGACTGTTTGCAATATAGAGTGGCTCAATTAGGCCTCAAATACTTTAATACTTAAGTCCTTGATCTATTAAAATAAAGTGTACTTACCCTCCATCCACATGCAGAGTTCTTAACTGTAGCAAGCCTTCTGCAGACTCTTCCTCTCTCGAGTCAGTTTTCATGGCTTGCATGGCTGTAGTTGTGTGTCCCGGTTGGGCGGGTGTCTGTGAGTCCCCCTTGGGAGTGTTATGTGGGGCCTCTATGTCTCTCTGAATGATGTTTGCATGACTGGGCCTGTCAGGCGACCCCAAAGCCGAACAGCCCTCTTTGGGGCTCAGCCTGGTTTCCTTGTCTCCACTTTGCCCATGGTTGCTCTGCTCGTCTTGTGCAGATGCGTTGAGGGTGCTGTGGCTGGGACGTGAATGCATGTACAAGTCGTATTCCTTTGGCCCGTGAGTCGGGCCGTACAAATCCAAAGGAAGATATCTTGGTCCCGTAATTGGCATGGAGAGCTCGTGCGGTCTGTACAGGGTGTAATGCATGGGGGGGCCAGGGTGGAGAGGGTGGCAGTATCTGTATGGATATGGTGGAAAGAGGGATGGATGAGGTGGGGCGATGGGTTGTGGTATCACAGGCCTCTGAGGATCCATAAACTCTGGCCGGAAAGAAGGAGAGTTGGACTCAGTGGGGTGGGGGTTTCCTGGGAGGTAGTACGGTGGGTACAGGGTCCGGTCAGGCAGGAAATAAGGAGGGTAGTCAGGAATCATGGGAGGGGGGAATGGTTTTAAAGGAATGGATGATGAAATCGTGCCCCATGGGAACCCTGGGCGGGTAAAAGCTGGAACAGGAGCTTGCGTATCCTCCGACTGCTGCCCGGATGAGTTGAAGGCTTCTGCTCCGTCATTTTTGGGTGTGACGGGGGAGAAGGCAGACGGGCGCGGCAGAGAATTGGGCTCATTGCTCTCCCGGTTCTCCTTCTCTGTTACTGTGTTTGACTTTGTGACACTCTGGCTGTCCTTATTGACTGGACTGTCACGCCCAACGTCTACTTCTTCCGAGTCATCTCTGCTGCTCTCAGCTTTGTTTTCCTCAGCTCCCGGCTCCTCTGGATTCTTGTTCTGAACCGCTGGCGGAGGGCTGGGACAATCCTTAGGTTTGACAGGGGCCCCCTTCGCTAAGGCCTTAACCTGACGGGGTGTTTGCCCGTTTTTCTGTGAGACCAGGGAAATGGAGTTTTTACACAGGTTGTATTTCATATGGTTGAAGAGATGGGACTTTTCATTGCAGGTGAAAGGACACTGGAAGCACTGGTACTTGAAGGGCTTGCCTGGCGGTCGAGGAATGTAGTGGGGCCGTTTTGGCTTCCGTTCCTGAGCAGTTTCCATCTTAACTCCAACGCACGCTTATTTTCTAAAAAGCAAAATACAGCACATCACAGTTGAGCAATAAGTAGTGAACTCTTTTTTTTTTTTTTTCTAAAGCACTTAAGAGAAACTCTTGGATCACTGCAGCGTTTGCACCAAGATAACAGAGTCGTCTGACTGGTTCAGTTGAAGAGTGGCTCTCATTGTAAGGTTTCTTTAGCTGCTCAGGCAGAAAAATCTCTTGCTGCACAAAACACTGCACCCTCGGGCTAATGTATTTCTGCAACTGTTCCTTCACACTGGCCCGGACATCAAACAGAGAAATAATTAAATATGAAAATCCTGCCTGCGATATGCAAAAACGCACCCACATGTTTGCATAGATGCACCCATGTCTAAGTGTGGTTTTGGTTGAGTGGCAGCGGCCTCCAAACGCCTCGACTTGGCCAGCCTGTTCACCTGTCTATCTTCCCTGATATCACTCCACTCATCTGCACTATAAAGTTAGAGAGCCGCTAAGGCACCAGGTAGGCAGGTGTCGGGCAGACTAGGCACTTACTAACACAGACCTGGAGGGCATGCAGAGACTTGCTCTCCCTCTCTCTCAACCTTACTAAACTCTGTGCTGTCGGCGTGGGAACCAACAGCCACCTGCTTCCCATGACTACACCTGCGGGATGTCTTCGCCTCCAAATCATCATCATTTGATCATTTGATGAGGTCACCAGCTCTGGAGATACACAAGTATGAGAAGTAATGTTTAGGTCATTTCCCATGTACCATACCAGCCGGTGCGAGTTGTTAATACTTCACACCGGCCATGTTCGTAAAACCGCGAAGTAGGTGGCATCTGAAACACTTCAGGTTCGCCTTTGAAATGAAACATCACCTAAAGCAGTGAGATAAGTGCTGCTGGGCGCCGCATGGTGGAACCTGCTTGTCATGCGCTGTCGCAAGAAGTTGTCACTCAAGTTTCTGTCCAACTGTAGTAGCACGCAAAGCCACTCCCTTCTGCTTAAGGACTGAAATTCTCCCCAAAATCCCTTTTGAATTGTGTGTATCTTCACTCTGAATAAAACCAGTTATAACATTTTTTTTTTTTTTTTTTTTCCCCCAATAGGAAATATATTTGATTTCTGTGAGCTCAAAGGAAGTGTGTGGGGGTTTTTTTAAATTCTTTTTTTTTTTACACACCAGATATAAAGATTGTATAATAATATAAAATGTTATAAAATGACAGCTCATAGGTTATAGGTTCAAAGGTTTTCTACAGAGGCTAGATACTTTGAGCATTACCTGTGCTTGAGCTGTGGCTGTGCAAGCAGGGGCTAATTAAAAACCGTAGGTAACAGGTGCATACACGTCATATACCTACGCTAAATACACCTGATACACAAGTTAACATCGCTTTTGTAAACCACTGAGAGTCTTTTCCAATAACACAGAAAGACTTTGAGTGCTGTAAATAAGTAAATATAACTTAATGCTGCTTCCTTGTTAATGGAGGAAGAATAAAGAAAAGAAATAATTACCTGCTCTGCTTGTAGCAACAGTCTCCCCTCCCGAGTAATCAGCCTGCAGAGCCGCTGCACACTCCAGAGCCACTGTCGGTGTCTGGTCAGGACGTCCGCCCCTGTATCTGCTTAAAGTTCAGGGAGTGTTTGTGAACGTGTGTGATGGTGCATGTGTGCGGTGCGTTTGGTGATGTTAGTTGTGTGGTGAGTTCCTCTCTCTGAGGTGTTGTCTCACCGGTGGGTGGGGCTTCAGCCCAAACAGCAGGGCCCTCAGGCAACATTGATGTACCTGATATTAGTCAAGCCTCAAGCGATGATTTACATGATGCGGTGGGGTGGGGGCTCTCGCTCCCTCTTCCTCTTCCCTGCTTCTTTTTTTTTCCCTTTTGTGGAAATGACCACACGGAGCTCATCCTGAAGATACTGTGAATATCGTGTTGATTTACATCAGCGTGTCAAGTTTCAAGTAGTAGCAAGCTGGAAAGATTGACGTGACATTTGCATACTTGCAGGCCAATTGGTGCTGATCTTGTGTAGTGTTCGCTTTTCATGTTAGCAGTGAAGCCAACACAGTGTTTATGTTTTGGAATGAACCTTCAATAAATGAACTGACTTCATTGCTAAACAATGACCAACAAAGTCTGACACTACCAGTCGTGTTTTTCTCCCTGTTACATAAAAGCAGCAATTACTAAATGACTGTTTATTTGTATTTATTATATCTGTTCTCCCAGAGGAAAAGGAATATGTAGGCAGGAACTAGATTCCTCCTATATGTAACATGTTTTTAGCCTAGCTTTCAATCTTTGATCTGAGTATTTGTTGTTTATCTGCTTCTTCTGTCCACTTGCAGTGGTGCCGCTCATTATCAAGTCCCTGACCTACGAGGAGAAGCGAGGAGCATGCAGCGTTGGTTCCAACGTGCGAGATGCCGCCTGCTATGTGTGCTGGTCTTTTGCCAGGGCATACGAACCCAAAGAGCTCAAACCTTTTGTCACTCAGATCGCCAGGTAACCTTCCTCTTCCTGCCTTTGCCTTAAAACCTTCAAACGTATAGTTCACTGCAAAACAGCAGCGAGAACACCTTTTTAAATAAAGTACTGAGCTATAGCCCATCAGCCTCTTTTTACTTTTAGCCACTTACATATTCTTTATATACTGCTCAGAAGTACAGTGAAGTAGGATACACTGTTTTGATAATAAGTAATATCTTTTTAATGTAGTGGGGCCGTTTTGGCTTCCGTTCCTGAGCAGTTTCCATCTTAACTCCAACGCACGCTTATTTTCTAAAAAGCAAAATACAGCACATCACTGTTGAGCAATAAGTAGTGAACTCCTTTTTTTTTTTACATATTACATATTCTTTATATACTGCTCAGAAGTACAGTGAAGTAGAATACACTGTTTTGATAATAAGTAATATCTTTTTACTTTTTATCTTTTTTTTTTTTTTTTAGGTTGCAGCTCAAAGCGAATGTCATTCTCGCTGTGATTTGCATAGTCGCCGCATGGTTTGCCTCTCAGCAATTATTTACTGCCTCAAACCAGTTTTTTCTGTGACACATCAATCTTGCATGTCCCCGCATAACCAGCAGTTATGTCCGTATGCTTTTGTCTAGATACTAAGGTGGCTGCAGTATATCTATTGCCTAATTACACAGATATGTTGCCTGACCTTTTAGTAACAGTGCTTAAAGGCAACATGATTGTCATTTTTTAGATACATGCGTTTCCTTGTCAATGTTTTCACTTTCTGTGAAACTTTTACGGCTGCCAGGCGGAACAAGTTTTTGATGTTTTTGTGGTTCATTGACAACTGTTCTTTTGTCAAAATGAATCTATGTTCCTGTATGTCCTGTGAGACACAATATACTCAGAGATTTCACACAGCCCAGAAATGATTCTGTGCTCGCTCTTGTTGCGACAGGTAATTGTGAGATAAGTGAAATTTCAAAACATTAGTAGTGAGCTTGGAGCGCATTGTGAGATTTATGGGGATTTTATTGCCGTTTTAATAACTGGCAAGTGTTGCTGCATGGGACCGTTGAGTCAGTAGAAATAGTAAATATATTTCTCTATGTTGATAATTGTTTATGTATATGCTCCTGGAGACTCCCTATGATTAGATTTTTAGCAGTAGTGATAATTTGTATTAAAATTTATGTATTTAAGAGTATTCAAGGTTTTGAAACCCAAGTCACCTTCGTTATTTAGACATAGGTTACTTTTAGTGCAACACTGACTGACAGGAGGTAATGTTGGGTCTCTCATTTTATTTCTATTTGCTCAAATGCAAACACAAGATTAAAAGAAAAGTCAAATAAAAAAAGATCTGGAAATCAATCTGTGTATCTCACAGTTGGCATGAATAAACATTTAAATTATTGAAGAAAAAAAATTGATATGATTATTGCTGTGGTTGTGTTTGGGTCTTTTGACCTTTGCCTTGGCAACAAAGCTTTTATTGACAGATGTGAGAAGAAACTCTTCAACAGCAAAAAACGTTAATAACGCAACTGAATTTATTTTCTTCGTATGAGAGATGTAGATTGAGATCAGACACGTGTTTGTCTCTCTCTCTATGAATGTTTCGCCTCGTGCTGTTGTTGTCTTTTTGTTAATCTGATGCCATTCAATTCAGACTTTTGGTGTGTTAGAAAGGCTCAAGTCAGTAAAATTTCCATCAAGATATCTGCGTAAAAATGTCCAGGTTGCTTATTCAGACACGAGACAGACATGCAAATTTAGGACAAGATTATCGTAAAGCAGTGCATGTCTGAAATGGGCTTACGATTTATCTGACTCAAATCTCTGGAGTATGACTCAATAGAGAGGCGAGATTGCACTTTGCACTTTTGGTCTATAGGTTAGATTGTAAATTGGCTAAGAATGCTTTTTTCCTGGAGCAGAAGCAAGACCCAACCTCAAACTTAACGAGCACCACTTAAAAAAATACTTGCATCTAATCATCAACCAGTGCAGAGAAACAACGCTGCAAAATCACCCAGTGACGTGCGTTCGGTCTTTGTCAATAGTAACGGTTTGCCTCCTCCTTGATCTCCTTTCTCTCGGTGTGCATGTATGAACCTGTGGCCTCTGACTGTGCAGACCAGCTCTGCAGTGTCAGTTTGAACCCCTGCGACTACCATTATCGTCAGCAGTCGCGACAACACCCTCTCTTTCCCTAGCCTACAGGATTGCCAGGTTTCGCCTGTTGTTGTAGGTTTCGGTCGCCGTTTGGCAGCAATGCTCAGACAAGCTGGTTCCTGCTTGATTCATCAGAGCTTGATGACATTTACAGAAAACCCACTTTTGTGAGTGTGGGACAAAGTGACTTGGGGGCACACACACACACACATATACACATATACACACACAGTTGTATCTCTACTTGCACGGTGTACTTATTAATCGTAGCAGCCACAGACATCGTTCAGAATATCCTTCAGGGCATTATCTGGAGTACAATCAGGATTGTTTTTGTTTCCAAACCCTCAGGGCAAGGCCAGTTAGCAAAGCTCCAGCTCTGGATCTCGCTGCTTGGAGATGTTTGGGAGGAGAGGAGATCAAACTGCCAACAGCAGTTAGCGTCAGGCTGTCGCTGTGATGTATAAAGTCCCCTCCCCCCTTGCATTCAGCAACTGAAATGAGGGTGGGGAAGGTGTTGAGGTCAAAACCAAATCAAACACCAACTTCCAGTATTACAGAGGAGTCATGATTAATCACTTTTAGACTGTACTTACCCCTCTGTGCTGTGCTGGAAAGAGTTTCGTGGTGATGATGCAATCTGAACTTTGCTTTAATCAGTCTTGCATTCTTAATAAATTATTATTGATCTAAGGACAGAGGTATACAATGAAAAATTAAAATGTAGATATGTAATTTTTCCAATCTGCAAAATGTTTTTTTTAAAGTGTGATATCAAATACAAAATAACAACAAAAAAATGGACCGAAGTGCATATTGCATTAAGTTGCCTACCTAAGAAACTGAAATACGTCCATGTTTGGTGTTTCTCTCTGCAGTGCTTTGCTGATCACGACTGTGTTCGACCGAAATGTCAACTGCCGAAGAGCCGCCTCTGTAAGTTCCTTGATTAACGTCCGACAATTGCTTTACTAAAGACATACAGTTAGATGACAGAAGTTGATTTTTATGTCTTATTTTGTCCTAGGCTGCCTTCCAGGAGAATGTGGGCAGACAGGTTTGTGACCGCAGTATTGACTACTTGTGCATTATGACTAACAGAATCACTGTGATTTGGAGTTTATTTGCTGCCAAACACCCAGGTCTTGCTCAAACTTGCCTCGTTAGTGAAAGCCTTTGAAGCAAAGAAAGGGAACCAGCGGGCGTTTGATTTGCCAACAGTCTTTTAGTCATAGATTCCCATGTAATCGCTGAAAATGTATCAGTTGTGCTTTGCTCCCGTGTGCCTCAATAGGGGACATTTCCTCATGGTATCGACATCGTAACGGCAGCAGACTACTATGCTGTTGGAAATCTCAGCAACTGCTATCTGAACATTAGGTAAGACAGTCCCTTAAGAGCCACTGCAGCCGCATTAATCTTTGTCACGCTCAAATAAAGCAGCACTTGGGGAAATGCATGAGACAGTGCACCCATTGTAGCAGCCTAAACAATAAAGTGAGGGTGGCAAAAAGGGTAGAATCCCATCCTCCCTTATTAACCAGCAGAGGCCTCAGTTAAGTTTTAGTGTCATCTGCAGTCTTATGGTTGAAAATGATTTCAGAGAGGGTGACAAATGGAGACAAGACAATGTATTTTCTTCCCTCCTCCTGTCCCAGCAGATTCTGAGAAAATGTGTGCAGAAATTATGACATCATTTTTTGTTTGTAAAATACCCAGAAAGGTGCAGATTTCTTTTTAACAAATACAACTAAATATTGCAAATTAGCAACTAAATCTGATGTTGATATTAAACCCCAGATATGCAGCTTGAAGCTGCTAAATACTCCCCTAACATAGCTGTCATTTTAACCTTTTGTGCTATGTGCTTTATGAACTCCAGTCATTATGTAAGCGCCAGCCTAATAGCATAGCTCCAAAAGTTTCAGGAATTGTCAGAGCAAATATTCAAGCAGTGTAAATGCAGAAAGATGCTAACCTCAGGGTATGATTGAATATAGAGCATAACGAGGAAAACACAGTAATGATGTTTTCATTTTCTGTTGATATCAGCAGCCATGCAGCTAAAGCTTTCTTCTTTTGTTGTCAAAGTGTCTATATAGCTAGTTTCCCAGAGTACACCAAGGCCATGATTGATCATTTGGTAGCCATGAAGATCAACCACTGGGATGGGTGAGTGCATGTGTTGCCTTGTCCTCATAAATGCCACCAAATAAGAGGGTGTCGGAATCCAGTTCTCTAACACAATAGTTCATTCTTTGTATGTGTTTTGCAGAATGATCCGAGACCTTGCCACTAAAGCACTGCACAACCTGACGCCTCAAGCTTCTGATTATATGGCAACAACGGGTAAACAATGTCACCTTACCTGTTCCCCTGGTGATGGAGAAAGTATTGCTCTTGAGAGATGCCTTTTGGAAATGAACTGAAACCTGTAATTATTGGTCATGAGCAGATGCATGAGTAGGTCTTCCCTGTTGGTTTCAGTTTTGCCACAGCTGTTGCCCGTGGCAGTGGGTATTGACCTCCACGGTCGTCATGGAGCCATCCTGGCATGTGCAGAGATCACACACGCTCTGTACAAACTGGGCCTTCAGACCGACAGGTAGACTCTCAGTATCTAATTAATGGTGCATTTTGCTGGGGAAAGATGTCCTGGTACATACTTGTGACGTATTGCTAATCTAACAGTGGGCACAGCGTTCATGGAGGTGCTGGAAATCCCTGAAAATTCTTAAATTTTAATAGTTTTTTCAAGATTGGAAAAGTGCTTTTTGAATAAAGCTCTTTAAACTGCTTGAATTCTATTTGCATTTATATGAAAAATCTCTATTGCTAGCTATGAATAATATATGATAATATATGATTATAGTGAAATAATGAAATGATTTGAATATGATTTTCCACAACCCTAAGGTGCTGGGAAAACTTGAAAAGTACTTGAATTTGAATTTAGAAAAGGTGAAGTGGTTGTATACTGTAAAGTTGTGTAAGATGCTGGCATGATTAAGAAATCAAAAAACCTTTTGGTGTGTATATGGCCAACAAACGAGAGCACAAGATACCTGCAGACAATGCAGCTGCTTTAGAGAGGGAATTTGTTGAGGTGCAGTGTAACTGTCTTCTTTGAACATGAATGAATGTCACGTGTTGTCCTCTTACTTTTTCTGTAGGACTGTGGTGGAGCTCATTTCTTCAGAATCTGTGGATGCATTAAAAAACATCCACCAGAAGGTAGGTTCTACCTTAAGGAGAAAAAAGTGAGTACACTGAGTTGGAAAATGTCTGCTGTTGTTTATGTTCTTTTTTCCCCTTATTTTCAGATACATGACAGAAAGCAATACAGGTGGGCAGAAAGAATTAATTTGGTAATGTAGCAGTGTCGTTAAAAAATGTAAATACTGTCTTGGCTCCATGTCAAAATTATGTTTTCTTGTTTTTTAGGGGTTTTGGTGGAGAACTAATGAGGCCAGCAAGTAAGTCTAAAATAAGACTTTCAGGAAGTAATTCATGAGTGTTGATGATTATTCCATTTTTTTTCATAATACAGTAGATATGACCAGTTCTATCTTTTCTACAGTGTTCAGTCTAATAGAAAAGCTGTCCCTGTCCAAAATGCCCTTTAAGAACGACCCTGTAATCAGTAAGTAAATTCTTTTAAACTGTTGTTGTAATTTTAAATGGTTGTATTTCATTCAGCATCTTAGCACAAAACCTCTAATGTGGTGACATGTTGTGCTCCAGCTGGCTGGCAGTGGCTTATAGACGACACCATAAAGACTCTTCATCTGGTTTCTAATAATGTGAAGGATGCCATTGTGGTATGGTTAATTTTCTTTACCTGACCTTTTAAATACCATTTGAATACTACTTATACACAAATAAATGCAGACCTCTGGCTGTGGTTTAAAGAAATGGCTGGCTGTTGTTCATCTG
This sequence comes from Terapon puta, assembly GCA_028564955.1. Classification (NCBI taxonomy): domain Eukaryota; kingdom Metazoa; phylum Chordata; class Actinopteri; order Centrarchiformes; family Terapontidae; genus Terapon; species Terapon puta. Next base: position 8,643,029 of record JAOXYL010000045.1, read on the forward strand.
CCGTTGTTTGCAGGTCGCAGTGGTATCGGCCTTGTCCGCCTTGTGTGAAGAGTACTACCAAACTGAGCCAGGCCAGGCTGACTCACAAATGCAGGGTGAGTCCAGATATTATTCCCCAGTCGCACTAGTCATTCTGCATGTCTGAATTTGAAAGTAATCTCTGCATGGTGTGTTTGCGTGTCGGGTGCAGGTGTCCTGGTGTCTCAGTACATCGAAGGCCTGAAGAGTCCGCAGATGCTCACTCGTTGCGGATCTGCCCTCGCACTAGGCTGTCTGCCAAGATTTATGATCCATAGCAAACTGAAGCAGGTGTGTTTGGCGGATGTGAGCATTTCCCAGCCATTTTACGTCTCACTGTCTCAGTATTTGGGTATAAGGTGCTGTGTGTTTGTGTGTGTTAGATCCTTGAAGGCCTCCAGCACATGTGCGCTGTCAGCCAGAAAGAGGGGAGTTTCACTGAGGCAAGGAGAGACGCAGTCAGAGCAATTGCTCAGTGAGTATCCATATCAACTTGTATTTCATTCATTTGGTTCAGACTTATGTTGTGAAAGCCCCTCCTTTTCTCCTCTGTTCTTTGTCTAGCTGTGTAGGCAGTCATGCTAAAATAAACAGCTAACTGACTATACCAGCACGACCTGACTGACATGTCTGTCACTTTGTTCCTCTGCAACTTTTTGTTTGCATCTCTCCTCGAAATGATATCTCTTTCTGATGTCCACAGTTCATCTGATTCTGTATCTTTTTCAAACATGTTTATTTTTCTTCCCCCATTAGGGTGTGCGTGAAAGCGGGTGTTTGTGCCAGCGGCTCCCCTGACTCCACTCTGTGCTCGGAGAATGTAGCGGAGGTGTACGGCACTCTGCTCGACAGCATGAACGACTACACGACGGACAGCAGAGGCGACGTAGGGGCCTGGTGAGTAAACTCCCTCGTAGACACATACTGCTAAATATACACAAGAAACACACACATGCTCTTTTAATTCGCCTCTGGGCTGAGGAATGCTCTTTGGCCTGAGGCCTCTGGTGTTTTTCTGTCCTTCCACCTAAGGACACAAAGACATGACACAGATGCCTGTGTCACAAGTAGCCCCGGGGCACGCTTACCACCAGGAATGTCACCAGGCTTGTCACCTGTCCTCATGATGTGGGATAGGCTGCGTCTATCGAGTAATCTTTATCTTTCCTTCACTCTTTCTCTCGAATCTGTTTTCCTCCTTGTTTACACGCTCTTATCTGTCCTGTTTTTTTCCTCCTTTGCACCATTCTTTTCTTCTTTCGGCAATCCCCCCCCCCCCCCCCCCCCCCCCCCACACACACACACACACACACACACACACACAGGGAAACATATTTTTTCTTTTTTTCCCCAACTATAACAGTTAAAAGGTTCTTTTATTTGTCTTTGCCTTAAATATTTGCCAGTGATCAGGAGCGTCACCAGTGGGCTGTGCACCTGTTTCAGGGTGTGACTTCTGAATGAATTCCCCAATTAACATTTCACATAAACAAACTGTGCCCTGCAGCCATGAAGCTTATTTGACTGTAAAACTGTCAAATCCAGTGACTGAGGGGGAGAATCTCCAAATGGAGGAATATGTCCTTGTCCCAGAATGTCCCAGCTTGTGTTTGCACAAGTGCATAATTTTTTCATTATTTATAAGGAATTGCTGATTTGATAGATGGCTGATTTCATGATGATTCTGGTCAGTGCGTGTATGGTATTTTCAAGCCGATGCTCATGCAAGCGTTAAGCCTTTCCTTTCTTTGTCTTGTGCTCAGGGTGCGAGAAGCAGCAATGTCGAGTCTGATGGATGTAACTCTTCTGGTGGCCAGCAGTGCTCCAGAGATCCTTTCACCGGACCTGTGAGTAACCATTTCTGATTAACAGGCTCTTTTAAAAAACAAACAAAAAAATTACCCATTTTCGCCATACATCTAGAGAAACTGTGGGTCATGTCGTAAATGTCGCAATGGCAGCCTGCCTCAGACTTGTTTGTCATCTTAAGTAATCTTTGGTGCTCTCAATCACTAAGAACACCAAAGACGGTAATCTTCAGTGTCTCAAGGTGTGGCCGCAAAACCTCAGCCAGAGTCAGTTCATGTCAGATCATGACAGAGGATCATGATCAAAAAGATTGTGATTTAATGTTACTGTTGATCAGAAGAAAAAAAAAGAAAAAAATAGACACATCGTGGCAGATTTCACATTGCCTTTGGGCTTATTTATAAGATGACAATGATCCATTCATGTAAATTCTTAGACACGTTACTTTCATCACCAGAACCATGATTAGAAGATCAGCCAATTTGGTGATGCTTGAATAAATCCATAGATTTCTGATAATTTGGAATAAAATGATCACACGTCCTCTTTATTTCCTTCTATTCTGTATGCAGGGTGAAGTCAATGATGTGCTGCCTGGCCCAGCAGGCCGCAGAGAAGATTGATCGCTACAGAGCCCACGCTGGCGACATCCTCCTGCGCCTCCTCCACAGCACAGAGCCTGCAGTACCCCACATCCCCCACAGGGAGGAGCTGTTGAGCATTTTCCCTCTGTGAGTCACCCCTGCCCTCAACTTGCAACTCATCAAGTTGTGCTCTAGCAGTGATTTTAACTTTTTCTTCTACTTCTTTGTGTGTTTCAGAAACTATTATAACAACATCTTGTGTATCTGTTGACCTTTGACTCCGCTCACTTTGCCTTTCAGCGAGACCACGACCAGTCTGAACTGGAACGCCCCGTCCCAGGCTTACCAGTACATCACCCAGCTGCTGGGATTGCCTCAGTATCAGTGCCACACCCTGCTGGGCCTCACTGTGTCTGTGGGAGGAATCACCGAGTCCACAGTAGGTCAACGGTGACGGGCGGATTAGAAAAATGTCAAATCAGAGCAGAATAATGCGCAGACGGGTGACAGTTGAAGAAAAATGAAAACGGTCGCTGAATGCTTTGATGAGTAAGAATAATAAGCTGCATCTTTTGCAGACAGCAGCGCTCTCAACCGGCATCATCAAAACAGCAAATGAGAGAATACATTCAAAATCCCTCCAAGTAGCTCTCTGTGAACTTTTAAAGTATTTGTTAAGGAGCGCTGAGGGCTGTAAAGAAAAGGTCACATCATGATAAAACATTTGAAAAATGATTTTAGCATTTTATTGGCCTTAATGTTGTTCATCTTTTTACTGTCAGTATGAAATATAGAACTCCTGGATGATACATATAATACGGACACTTAATGGTGCATGGTTGCATTTTGCTCCTTGGAAGACTGGGATGTTTGTACCTACAGCACAGGTTCATTTCATTGTAAGAATGAAACTTTCATCACACACTAAAGCCTGTTTATGTGTTGGAGGGCCATGAGCTGCTTTTTTTGGATGGCGGTAGCCATTAATGAGTTGGCAATCTCAACTCTCAGTCATCTAGGAGGAATTTAGGCCAACAGGGGGAGCCATGTGTCTAATGAAGTCTACCCGCGCTGTAATGCCTTACTCTCTTTAAAGTGCCTCGCTTTCAATGAATTCTCACAATCACATACATCAGCTTTTGTTTCTTTGACTTGTCTCCATCCTGTCCTCTCTTGCAACACTGTGGCGATCACCTGAGCTCAACGCATTGATCCTGACTTATCTGGAACAAATTGATCTGACGGCTCCCTCGTGGTGCTGGCAAGCAAGAATTTTCCATCAGCTGAATCTTTGCAACCCAGTGTTTTTCACAAAAAAAGAAAAAAAAAAAAAAGAAGCATGTCCTTTCCACTCCTGACCCCTTTGCACACCATCGAGTCTCAGCTGGGGCCTCAGATTGGGGCTGATCAAATTCTCCCTCTGACCTAACCTGTGGGAACCAATCACTGGAGAGAGGACCTGCCCGCAAAGATTTGTGATGATTAGGTTATTTTTAACTTTAAGTGTTTGTGGATTTAATGAAAGAAAAATAAGTTTAAAGCCTGTAATAGCAGCAGCGAGGTCAGTGGAGCTGATCTCATCTGCCGATGGAGGCCGTAAACATATTCCCTCAGAGACGGTCTGGCTCTCGTCTCGCCTTCACCTCCCGCTCTTCCAGCCTTTCTTTGCCACAGATACATCCTCAGAGACGGGAAGGACTGATATGTTTGTACAGGGTTGCATATAAGAAACTGAGCCAATGCTGCGGCCAAGATTACCATTCTCACACCACAGGCACATATTCACACGGGCCGTCCACCAGCTCCACTAACTTTCCAGGAACTCCCTTAAAGGCCAGCCTCAATGTAGAAAGACAATAAGGCCTTACAAAAGACATTTATTTGTAAAATGTTTGGTATTATTAATTTGAAATCTTTCAGTCCACTGTTTTAACCTTCATGCCTCCGTTTCTTTCATCCAGGTGCACTTTTCCTCCCAATCGCTGTTTGACTACCTGAGAGGAATCCAGGACGACAGTGTTACTCTCACACAGTTTGGAGACACGTTGCTGAGCATCTTCAAAGACAATCTCCGCAACGACAGGTACACACACGCACACATTTAATTATTAGCAATTATTTCAGGCTTGATGTTTCAGCTTCATCATCAAAATCACTTTTTAAAACTATTCCTTAATTGCTTGATTTGTTGTAATATTTTTTTTTCACATTTAAGTTGTCCTTTGCTAACACATAATTGATGATAATGATGATGATGATTACTGATGATGGTTTTACTTTTCCTTCTCTTAATGTTACATATATGCAGATGCAGACTGTTCTAAATCAATTAATATACTTGTTGCATAATATTTTCCCTCTGTGACTCAAGTGTTTTCCATTTTGCAGGGTGTCTATTCCTTTTCTCAAGATGCTCAATCAAATGCTTGCCAACGGCTGCTTTGAAATCTTCACTACACAAGAGAAGTGAGTGTTGCAACAGCTTTGTTTTTTTTTTAATAAAAAAAAGAAAAGAAAAACACTGGGTGATATCTGTGAGAACTCATGTTTTTCTCTCTGTGTTTTCTAAGTCATCAGTTCTGTGTGGAACTTCTGACTCTTTGCAAAGAGTTCAAGAGGGCTAAAGATATTTCCAAGCTGCGTGCCTGCATAGCTGTGTAAGTCTCCATCTCACTGACAGATATACACATTATATACTGCATACTACTGAGGCAGAAAATGTCATTCGTGTTGATTGTTTGCTGTTTGGCAGCTTCTGTGGGCTGATCCAGTTCCAGGGTGAGGTGAGGAAGAAAGTTTTGTCCCAGCTGCTGATGCTGCTCTGCCACTCCTTTCCTGTGGTAAGTTCACAAGACCAGATTAGTCCCCCATCCCCAGATCGCCGCTGACAAGTTGACTGGCATAAAAAATTAGTTTATGGTGCCAAATCTGTAATCTCCAGATGCCAAAGAAATGTGTTTTTAGCCGCATTAGCAGTGTTGCTCAAATAGTGGCAGTGTCAGCAGGCTGGTTGCTCCACCACTTTGGTCCAGACTGAAATATCACATATAACAGCCGACCCCAGAGGATCTGTCCTCATTATTTTAGTGATCTCATGATTTTTCCTCTTGTGCCACCACGAGGCCAGCTGTTGTTTGTGTTGATTAACAAGAGCATTTTAGCATTGTTGTTGAATAAACTGAAGGATTTTGGTCTATACAACCTCCTCTCAGTTTTTTCCATTGCTCGGTATAACAACTGTTCACCTCTTATAACTGTAGATCAGAAAGACCACGGCCAGCCAGATGTACGAGATGCTGCTGACCTACGACGATGTCATCGACCCAGAGGTGTTGGATGATGTCATGACCCTGCTAAGTGACGCTAATTGGTCAGTGGACTCATCAGTGGCAGTTATTACATTAAGTCCCTTATTGTTTCATGCATTTTGGTGTGTACGAAAAACGCTGTTGTGTTGCGTGTTCATCCAGGGAGAGTGACCTCGCCACGGTACGGACCCACAGGAATCAGCTTTGCGATTGGTTAGGAGTCCCCAGGCCACAGATAGTTGCCAAGGTAACCATTTAAGTGACACAAAACAGGAAACATTTTATGTCTTAGCATCTAGTTGGACTGAGTTGACCTTAACGTGTCTCTTTCACCCACAGAGCCCTGTCTAAGTTTCCCGATCACCTGTGGTGGTAGAAACCAGCTGCTACTAGTGTATGTGAACAACATGCTATAAGATTTAAGAGTGGACTGTGAGTGCTGCTCTTCTGACAACAAAGCAACAAATGAAATGAGTCACAATGGAACAGTTTTACACAAATAAACAGATGAACAAAATGATCACTTATTTCCTGTTTTTTTGTTGTTCATATCATAAAGTTCTTGCACACCAAGTGTAATTTTTTTCAGTGTCAGAGCAAAAAAAAAAACAAAAAATCCATCTCACTGTTAATCACTGTTTTGCTGCTTCTAAACTTTAAGCAACCCAAAACACACCTGCATAAACCCTGTGTCGTAGCTTTTCAGGTCACAGTGTAGTGCTACAGAGCTGTTTACCTGTAACCTGTACCTGGAACAACACAGATCGGTGAAACTGAAACTGTAGTTTGCGTACACTCCAGGGAACCAGTTGCCATTTAGCCGTTTTGGCACCGACCGAAGAATGTCACTGGGACTCTGCTTCCCCTTGGGTCCCATGCAGACCTACTTTTTCTGCATCGGCGGAGGTGCCAGGGACTGGAGGAGTCCCAGGCCGGGTTGCCTGTGGAACAGAGCCCGCTGTGTCACCGTCAGTCCAGGCGTTCTCATTAGAGTCTGATAGTGGCCACATTGTCTCAGCCAGCTTCCCTCTCTCACTCTGACAAAGATACAATTGTTGCATTATTTTACAATTAGGTGGTTTCTGATTGTTTATCATACGTTGCTGAAACTCTCCAGGCTAGTAATCGCTATATTGCATTGCGTTTTTCTGTAATAAGATTAATTTAAGTTGGTTTGTCCTTTCCCATGGAAACTGAAGCGCATTTGGACCCGCATAAAAGTGGGTAGAAAAATGTCTGTTATTTTTATCCCATGTGTTTGGCTTTCTGTATTTCAGCAGCTCTTTTAATTGCGTGTGTGCTGCCAAATCATTAGCAACATCTGGCCATTTTTGCCTGGTTATTGCAGTCAATGATCACAGAGCCATTGACCTTCAGTCCAAACACCATTAAAATGGATCTTCACTAACTTGCGGTTTTACTTCAAATTCCAAATTTCCAGTCTTTCAAAGTGGCTCATTTAATTTAATTAATATCAGTGTGGAAAATGCACCGTCACACAAAATCGTGCTAGTATCAAACGTTATTTTTTCCCCTTTTCCCTGTGGTGATCAATAAAATGAAACCGATGATGATTTTTGCACATGAAAGCGAGGAGCTGTGACCCTAACTTTGAGGTCATTTGAAAAGAAAGTTTTAGTTTTCATTATTCTTGTGAAACCTAAATCTTGGTATAATAAGACGGCGTGCTGCCAGAATCAGTTGTGATGCAACAAGAATGATCGCATTGTTATTTGCCTTATCGCCGTCGTCTTGCCTAATAATGTCTGAGTTAGTGCCCCTGACAAGTGGCTTTGCTAGCCTCCTACCACTCTCATTAACAAGGCCACATTCACTCTTTTACCCTCCATGGGTGCCGCTGAATTTGCCTGGGTAGTCCAATATTGCTGCGGCCGATAATTCGACTTTAATTAATTCCCAGCCAGATGGGAATTCCTGTAGTTCCTAATGAAAGAAATGGTGTGTTTCTCTCGAGGCGGATTGATGGCGAAGCGAGCAGCTTTGCTACAGTGCTCGGAGTAGAGAGGAATGCTAATAATTCTAAAAGGCTTACAGTTCGTCAGCAGTAGCCATGGCAATTCTTCACATACAATGGTGGCCTTTTAGAGGAGTGGAGAGGGGAGGGGGCTGCACCCTCATTGAAGCAGTTTGGTGTGATATTGGGAAAGACCTCTTTGCACTTTCCACTGTTCTGGTTATTATGAGATTAAGTGGTACCCATAGCAGTTTGCCCAAGTTAACGATTATGGAGTGGAGAGAGGGCATTAGTGTTTTGAGTCAGTTCTGCCCATCTAGAACATAGTCAGGACAACACTGGTAATATTTGTACTGTATATATACTTAATATGGTTTTAAGCCTATTTATCCACTTGAATAAGGTACACATTGACTGGGGTTTTGTTCATATTCTAAATTGATTTTCGCTCTGATTGTTGCAGGATTTTCTGCAACACGCAGCAGAGCTCATGATTTTAATCATAGTCCATCCTTGTTCTGTGCAACATGTCAACAGGGCCCACAGGAGGACAACAATGCATGTGCTTGTGTGTGTGTGGTTTTTTTTTTACCGTAAATAAAGTCGGCCTCTGTCGGAGGGTTTGTTACTGTTGCTGCTCGGAGGAAAACAGTATGTTTCTAATTTCCCCCCATGATCCGCTGATTGGTATCAACATCACAGAAGCATGTATAATCAAAATCACTTCCCCTTTCACAATCAATGACTCAACTGTGGTGGACACAGAGGCCGATGTTACACTAATTGCCCTCAGAATAACCTTCTGTTTATTCATTCACTTTCCCGGTGAGGGCAAGCCAGAGGCCATCCAAGTGCACACTGGGCAGCAAGGCACTCTGAGATAGTCTTAAAACAAAGATGCACTTCTGCGAGGCTGCGCTGCTATGTTTGGATGATTTGATAATATCCCATGTCACGGTACATGTAATTTTATATTACGATAACAAAATATGTGACAAATCACAGAGGTTCAACGCGTTGGTTGGAAATCCAGTAATGCCATAAAGCTTGCTCATTATTCCAGGCCTGTTGTTCCAAATAACAGTAAAACTAGTCCTTCTGAAATGCACCTAATTCAGCTTAAACCCAGCTAGTCGTGGTGTTAAGCCTCACTAAGTTGCAGATAGTTAAGCTTTCACTTGCTGTGGGGTGGCTTAGCCCTGAGATGGAGCCATTGTCTGACGAGAGAGTTTATTACTCCCAGGTGTCGCTCATGCTGAGACTTCCTGTTTATGGCCTCAACACCTGGTGCAGGAGCGGCAGCCCTCGTCCGGCTTGTTAGTCAGGTTCATTAGTGCAGCTTAATTGCCCTAAATTTATGGAGTGGAGTGCTGTGGGGCAGCTGTTACAACTAGCCCTGACTTCAGAGCTCATTAGTCATCATGGCCCTCTAACTGAAGTTTCAAAATGGTGTTATTAAACTCTTTCTAAGGTTGACTTGCCACTATTTTGTGAGACAGTGATTTTTAATTTCTCATATTGAGGTTTGAAAAGGGAGCTGTGTGTTCAATGAAGGCTTCCCCTGTACCGTATACGTAATGTTTATGTAAAGACAGCAGCAAACACCTCATGCGCTCGGACTTGTCTTTCCCCACAATCAAAGGATCGCCTGCCTTTGGTGACTTAGCCGTACAATATCAAGCTCCTGCCGAAAAATAAGGGGGAAAAGAAAAGCCGCTCACAAACCGCCGCGGACGTCGCGGACGTCGAGCTGCGGGGAAAAGTGCAGGAACAAGTTTTAGGTAGAAATGACTGAATATGATAATTATACGACTGATAGAAATAGCAGAGATACGATAATTATATGATTGATAGAAATAGCAGAAATGCTATAATTATGAATATGACAGCTGATGCGGTCTCCCTCCAGGAAACCACAGTCTTTATAAGTTTCCAAAAAGCCATAATCAGCAGCACACCAGGCATGCGCTCTCTGCCGAGGAAATTACCACGTTGTTTGGAATTATAGTCATTTGGAAATGGAGGCAGCTGGATAAGTTTGGGAATGTGGGTTAATTGCTGAGCCTGTGTCCTTTTGGAGACCACAGGTTAATGGGCAGTGTGTTTTTATATCAACAGGACACACGGATGCGCGTAGATAATTTAGCTAATTGAACGGAAAAGGTCGGATTCTGCTGTTGACCTCTGTTGCTTTGTCATTCCTCCTGTGAGACACGACTGGGAAGGCCTGACAAAGCTTCTTAGCTATTTTGTTGCTGCTGTTTTTTGGGCACTTGTGTATCCTCTCACCACCTTATGGAAGAAAAAAAAAGTGTGATGCAGACGCACTCAAGAGTCGCCACCCCCAACAAGCCTCCCCTCCTCCTTCATGGCTGTTTCCTGGAGGTTTCCTGAAGTCTTATCAGCCCCAGAACCTCCCAGATTCCTCACTTGTAATTCATTTTATATTTACAGTGTTTGTGCGTATCACTCTGTACTGTGCGTGCATATATGCACAATCTGTCTGACCTGTGACTCAGTGAGGGGCCAATGCGTTATCTTGCAAAGAACCAGGAGAGGAGGTTGTCGTCCAGTCGGTCTGTTGGGGTTAAAATGATATCAAGAGGCATGCCGAGAGTTCTTCGCGGCCCCCTGGGAAATGTCTTCCTTTGTACTGTGTCTGTGTGATGAAAGAAGCTGAGGGCTTCTTGCTTTGCATCACTTGGAGTTGTCAAGGTCTTTCTGCCAGATAAGATTTGTTATTTTTTCTCAGCAGCCTGGTTCTGGGTATGATAAGGCTAAATTTAGCCTTGAAGACCTCAAGCCCGCTCGGCCTCTTTGCAGTTTCTTTAAATCAAAAGTGTTTTTCCTCTCTTGCTGCTCCATCCTTCACTCTGATGCTATCCCTGTTAATCTCTGGACTTGGAGCAGGGAGTCCAGTTAAGATGTACTTCCTCTTCCTGTCATCGCTGTGGCCTTGCTTGAACCTCCGAAAGACTTTTGTTTGTGAGCTTTGCGCGCAGAGACTGTGCTGCTGCTGCTGCTGCTGCTGCTCTGTGTTGATCTATGCTCGGAGGGTGACTTCATGAAGGCAGCCCAGACGTCAGGGGCCTGGCTCGCCTCCTCGTCTGGACGGTGGCCAAAATGAGCTCATCCACGACAGCGACTCCAGCTGCTCGGCCGTAGGAGCGCTCCTCTCTCCCCGACCTCTTGCGCCCTGGCCCCCTGCGCCCAGGAGCTGGCCCGTGTGTGGTGGTGGTGGTGGTGGTGGTGGTGGTGGTGGGGGGTTTAGTGCGAGTGTGATGCCGTTCCCAGAGGCTCCGGTGGGGACTGACCACTGGCAGCCTGCCGCCCCCTCGGCGCCTGCTAAGCAGCACGGCCTCGGGCCTCCGCTGTTCCCTACGGAGAGGCCCAGTTTGTTCTGGACACACGCCAGCTCTGAGCGGTAGGGGGCACGGCCAGGTCAGCTCTCCGGGGTGGTCCTGTGGGCCGCGCGTGTGAAAGCATGTGTGTTTGGAGCCATAATGATGAGCTTGTGTTTTGTTTTGGTGTGATTCTATTATTTTTGCCGCGGCGCTAAGCCTTCAAGCCGTAAGATCTTCCCGTCTTTGCAGAGCCCCCAGCGTGTCCTGGGAATAGAGAGGAGGACAGCTCATAAAAGATTATGGTTCTAACTCATTCAGCTTTTCTGTGGTGGTAAATGCTGATGGGCTTGTGGTCCTGAGGGAGGTGGAAGCTCCATGCTACATTACCAATCGGAGGGGAGAGGTGCCGCTCTATCAGTAACATCATCAAGTTGAAGTTGCTATAGCATGCAAGGCATCAACGGCCCAGAAAGTCAAGTCTTGGGGGGGTTGATAGCTCCGCTGGGATGTGCGAAATTCTGTCTGCGAGATTATTGTGTCACTCAGTCATCTCCCGGGCTGACGCGCTCAATCTGGTCTCAATCTGCGGCGAAGCACACGAGCGTGCAGGCAGCCAGAGGTCAGAACCTGAGAAGCAGTCATATCTCTTTGCTCACCCCTCCTCGCCCTCCTCCTGATCTCGCGCTCTCTCCGCGGCCGCTTCCTCCGCCGGGCCCGCAACCTCGCCCCTGCCCGAGCTCGCCATTTGGAATCCATTATCCGAGCCGGCTCGGGACTTTTCTTGATAATTAAAAGGAGACGTTTCTCCTGCGTTCGCCTACAGATTAATGGCTGTTTCCCGGCGGGATCAGCCAGGAGGGAGGGCAAACACAGCAGGGTTTTGTTGCTCTGGAGACTCTAGGTCTTAGAGGTGGGGATAGGTAATATGTAATCAGTGAGTCAAGTTTGCTGTGTGGAGCAAGGATTCAGGGAGGGTTTTGTGGGAGGAGGGGGCAGAGATTGGAGGAGAGGTGTTCTTCTGGGGTACAACTTGGAGCAGGCCAGGACTGTGGTTTGCAGAAAAAAAAAGCTATCAAAAACATCTGTCCCATGGTAACGGTCCTATTCTGGGTCTATGGGGTCAACCCTGGACCCAGCTGGACCTGCTTGCAGTGTTTGGCAGCGGACTTGGCCGCTTGACACAGAAGTCAGAAACACTGTGATTGCAGCTCATTGCTACAACATCATCAGACCATGAAGTGCACTTGGTCAGATTGAGTTCATCCCACGTCTCTGAAATTGTGTTTGACTTCTTTATTATTGGCTCTTGGCTTCAGTGGATGTTTGCGTTTCCACTTCTCTTCTCCCAGTTGATGAAAATGTTACCCCCGTACAATACGCGAGAATGAAAGTCAGCAGCGCCGATGGCAGCCAGAATTAACATGAGACCTCTGTCCAAATACGCTCGTTCGGTTAAATGAATTCATAAATAATGTCAGATGAAACCCAAGCGGAGAGCTTGGGCTGGAGAGGAATTGAAATGTTTCCATTCAGCGCCAAAATAGCGACAGTGATCTTTTATCAGACAGAAAAACAGATGAATCGCAGCTGATAGCATCACCTCACAGGCTCTGCATCATACCTGCAGCAACACAGAGTTTGCACAAATTTTTCAGTGTTAATAGTGTGATCAATTAGCAGTGTGCGCCGGCTCGTGAGCAGCCACTATCTTGTGGTCGGAGCATGTGATAAGGCTGAAAGTTGGTCACCCCGGGGCGCTTTATTGACCGTGGCTGTTCTTGAACTTGTGATGCGCACAACAGAGGGACACTTCGCTCCTGCAGGCCACCGATATCATCACAGGACTCTCGGATCAGATGATGCGGCTGCTGTTAAAGTCTTTTTTTGTCTCGGGTTGACAGCTTCTCCGCCGCTACATTCTCCTGTCATGTGATGCTGCATATTTTCCACGGGGGCTGTAATTCTTTAGTTTGCGCTTTGTTTCGCCCGCAGCCGCGTCCTGTGATCTTTAGGGGCGAGAAGTTGGGACGTGATGCATTTGCTCGCAGATTGGAGGTCAAATCGAGGAGTCTTTCAGAATTAGTGAAATATTTTCGGAAAGGCCGGGGTTGCAGGGATTTCTATCACTCATCTTCATGGCCCTGCAGGACAGATCCAAGCCACTTCAGAAACAAATTGCTCTTGTGGTTGGGTGCATCTGCTGTAACCATACCATTTGAGGAAGCATCAGAACTCAAATCTAGCGGCCGACCTCTGTAAAATCCTACATCTGGTGGTCTGATGAGATTTGTGCTTTCGACACCTTCCCTCCCTTCAATAATCCTATTTGCTTGCCTGCGTAAAAAAAGAGATTCAACATGTGAAATGTATTTGTGGCCGCTGTTTAGTCGTGTTTGAGTAACCTCAGCGGGACAAATCAGTGTCTTGTGTCCAACAGCGGCCTGTTTCTTTGTTTGCAACGCAGCCTCAGCCTCCTTTTTTTTTTAGCCATTTTTTTTCTGTTGTTATTGCAGGAATTGCCTCGTCTTTTAGCAGTGGGCCAAATTACAGGGCTGCAAGCCGTGACTTTCAGGTGGTTGGGGTGCATGTACTGCGGGGGTAGCCTCTGCTTCCTTTGAAACCTTTCAGCTGTTCATGCCTCATTTCCTACCAGCCTCCAGTGAGCACAGTGGCCAGAGCGGCTTCACCGTGCCAGACGTGTGTGGGTTATTAACATGATAAATATCGCACGAGGTACGCTGCCATTCACTCCCTGTTGTGGGTAGAGCCTCTCAAACACATGTTTCATATAAGCCAGCGCTATGAAATGGTTGTTTGGAGACGCTGAACCAACTTGTAACATGACTCTCAAAGCCAGCACCTCGGCCGTTGTTGGAGTTTACTCCTGATTCGGGTACACTGTTGTGAGCATGTGTGTGTGATTGTATTGTGTTCAAATGTAAGGAATGTCTTTGAAATGAAAGAAGAAAAAAAAACACAGGCTGGCAACGCAGCAGAGTTTTTTTTTTTTGCAGAGTACAGGGGCCTCTGGGTGCCATGCCCCTCTCCCCCACATGGCAGGCCTGCTGGTGTGGTCATGGGTCGGCATCAGCCTAATAACAAATTGCCGCTCTGCTCCGATCAGAGCCATTCAGACATCCGCCCAGGCCGGCCGCCCTCCTCTCTGTTTCTCTATTTTAAGAGCCAGGCCGAGGGGGGTGGAATTAGACTCCAATGTCCTTAATCATTTCCATCAGTGATGTGGGATACGGAGCCGGGACCGAACCCCCTCTGCCGCCTCAGGGCTGTTTCCATGAGGCACTGCTCGCTATCCACATTAATGTCCCCGAAAAGGTTTAGTGGAGATCACCACACAACTGCCATTTGCAAAGGAAGCCTTTGAAACTGTCAGTGATTTGCGTCACTCAGGCTTTGACCCTGCAAGAGCGGTGCAGAGTGTGCAGACTAATTCTAGTGCTGAAGAAAGAGAGAGAGAGAGAGAGAGAGAGAGAGAGAAAGAGGAGATTTGGGATGAGTAGACAGAGGAAGAAAGGACATTGGATGCGGTTGC
>JAOXYL010000045.1:8668536-8705679 GCA_028564955.1 Terapon puta
CAGACAACTTGCTGATTCAACCGTACTAAAGGTGTGTGTGTGTGTGTGTGTGTGTGTGTGTGTGTGTGTGTGTGTGTCAGACCCTGAGCTACTTAGGCGGGCTAAGCCAGGCGGTCCGAGGAGTGGAGCGCGGAGTGCCGACTCACACAAAGCACAATAATGAGATCACAGAGCCTCGGCGCTCAGCTCCCATGATCCCTCAGCTGATCCCGCAGCTGATCTGGCAGCGGCGGCCTCCGTGTTCCACTCGCTCAGCACATTGGCCGCTTTCAACCTCGTCCAGGTTGCTGAATATTAAGACTTTCTCTGCGCTCAACGCCACCTGCGTGATCCCTGAAATAATCTCTCGATGTGGACGCGGCCTTTCAGCGAAGTTTCAGATGTGACTCAGGATGAGTGTAGTAATGCTCGAGCAGGTGATTCCATCTGAAGTTCATCTCTTGGGCCTCATTCCACATTTAAAGGCTTTGCTCCCCCTGCTCTGTGTGCAAGTGTTAAACCAAATCTTTCTGTACACGTCAGGGAAGCCATTTCAATCACTGCTCTCTGGATACCTGCGCAGGTACAAAATGGCACTTCATTTCACCACAGGCTGTGCTGGCCGGCTGCCTGACATGACCTCAGGGTGAATGCGGGAAGATACAGACCTAACAGGTTATTTGTGTGTGTTTGTGTGTGTTGCCCCATGCTCTTTATTAATGCCATGCTTCGTGTCTCGGCATGTCCGCATTGTTTTTCTCACATGGGACCACAAAACAAAGGAGAGGTTTGGCAATGCCTGGGCACTGAGGGCTCCTCATCAGAAAGACGATCCCTTCGCAGCGCAGCAGGGAACAGCACGGCGATGATGAAATGTGGTCGTTTTATACACTGGGACAACCAGATGGCTCCCTGCAAGGACTGTAGTAAAGTCTCAAAGAAATTAAGCAAAACTTGAAGAAGTGCTCCCTCAGTGTGTATTACCTTTACACTCTGTTTATTTTACTAATTGGCACTTCCTGTAAAACATGCCAGAGAGTTTCTGTTTTGCGGCTGTGAAGTGGTGCTGAAACGTCTGTGCCACCATTCAGGAAGGACAAATTAAATAAGGCACTTAAACCTAATTCAATATTCTACACATTAAGTCTTCTATGAGCCAATTTCAGGTTTTAGGTGCCATGACTGTGGGAAGGGGAATCAGCTCCGACATCCCTGTGTGTTCAGGGAGTTTGAAACAATTTCTTTGTGCCCATTTGAGATGAAGTGGATTAGGATTAATTTTGAAACCCTATATATCTAATGTTGCAACATAAACAGCTAATTAAGCTATGATATCTTTGATTTATATAGATTTAGATGCATCTATATAGTAACATGGTGGCTTTACTGTGAGATGAATGTATTGAACAGTTGGACTGCTACTTGCAGCATCTTGACAGGCTCATAAAAACCAAACCTAAGCAGGATTTGTGAAAACAAAGATGAAAGATTTCAAGATGTCCTGCGTAGCGGCAACAAGCTCGAGACTGAAACTTGAATTCTTGAAGTCCGAAAACCTCAGAGAGTGTTTGTATCTGCGAGGAACCCCAAACATGAACCCTCTGTCTTCCTCGCTGACCCTTACACTGTTCTCCCTGACCCCTACCTTTCTCGTGAACGCCTCCCGTCACCTGTGACCGCGGCTGTCAACCGGCCTGTGAATCAGCAGATGAGGCGAGTATCACCTTCAGAGCAGGCCACGCCAGCCGACGGAGCTCCGGGTCTATGGAGTCAAGCTTTCATTACAGGCAGAATGAGATCCATTCAGAGGGGTGCCAGGGGAATGTTAAAGACCCCTCTGTGCCGGCGATGCAAGAACCGGACCACTGGGTCAGAATTTCCATAAAGAGCCGGCGCGCATAGTTTATACTGAGATCTGGCTGATTGTTATTTTCTAAATAGCTTGTTGGTCGTTTCTCCGGGCAAACCATGTGCTGATATAAAACTCTGCATGTGCGCGGACACAATAGGCCGACTGTTCGACTCTGCTGCATTTCCTTTTCTCGTTCTCTCGCTTTGTGTAAACACATGTGCTTGTTAATGTGATTTGCACTAAAAGAGCTGCACTTGCTGGCTGGCCATGCTGTAGTGGAAGAAGTACCCAGAAGGTTAGGTAAAAGCATCAGTAAGTGTGAAATTTGTGAAAATACTCCATTACAAGTAAAAGTACCTGAACTTTACTTCAGTAGATGAAGAAAGATAGTATGAGCTGAAACTTAATTAAATACTCAACAGCTGCTTTCAGAGTGTTTTAATACGTTTATGTTATTAGATTTTTATCAACTGATTATTTACTTATATCTGTCAGCTAAATGTAGTGCAAAAAAACAGCATTTCTCTCTGAGGTGTGATGGCGAAGTATAAAGTAGTAGAAAACAGCACATTTGAAACTATGCTTACACACTAGAGTAAATAAGCTTTTCATCACTGCAGCTCGTGTGTGTCCAGCGAGAAACTATTTTCCTTTTGTCAATGTTTGGCTTTACAAAGCAACAAGTGTGTCTGTGTGCATTTGCGTGTGTGTGCATGTGTGTAGGTAAGTGTTCTTTATTCACTTTTCAACCCTCAAAAACCACATGGGGGAATGCCAGGGGATATCTCCTCAAAGATCTCCTCCTCCACGCATAAAACAGCCCAAACCAAAAACATAACCTCAATCATCAATCGAAAATGCCCAGGGAGTCTGACTAAGCTTCATCTGCACTGGCAGATGACTGAATCTCTGATTGGAGACAGACGACGTCCCCTGCACTGTTAAAACTCCATAAAAATGTGTTTTGCTTTGTTTCCAGGAAAACTGGCCTATATGAAACCAATATTGTTTGGATGGTGAAATGTTTAAATGTTCTCCTGCAATGCTCAAGAGTGTCGGGGCCAAAGTACTGCACAGGACTGATGCCAGAGTCTGTGGGTAGATAGACGGAGCTGATCTCCCCGTGCGAGCCAGGGAACTCAGGCTCTAACAAAGGACGGCGCTCCTGCTTCTTCCCTCCCACCCCCGCGGCCTCTTGAGTCTATCATGGCTGTCACCCGGCATCAGCGGGCCTAATGGGTGAGGCTTTTTGTGCGCCGCATCCTGGGCTGTTCGAGCGAGTCGGAGAATGAGTGTACCCATCAAGGAAACGTACATGTCGCAGTGTTGTGAAGAAAAAAGGAGGGACGTGGGCCGGGGGATTCTCTCTCCATAGGAAGCCATGAGAATCACATCAGCGAGGCTAATCTGGAGGGCGGAAGTCGTCCTGGAGAAAAGGTGCGGCGGAGATGTGGAGCTGCTTTCCTAAGCGGGCCGGATCTTACCGTTTACATTAGTCCACGTCTTACCCTGCCCTCCCCAGCTTGCGTTCATGTTTGGCAGCCCACTGGCTACTCCTCGAGCCTCTGATCCACCTGGACCTGCAGGCCTAATCCATATCTGATCCCTGTGAAATTCGAAGGCAGAGCAGAGTTCACTTTTATTGTGTTGCTTTCATAAGAGTTGCCCACCTGCTAGGTATGAGCTCTGACCCAAATCCCTCTCATGGGCCCTCGGCGCTGTCATTCCTCAGGTTTCTGTGCGCTGCTGAGAGCGGGATACAAGGGAGCTGACTGCACCGCATCGAGGCCAGCTTGAAGGGCCGATTCAGTGGGGACTTGAGCATGTCACCATGCTGAGGCCTTGGCAACATCTAATCTCCTCTGCCACCCCCTGTCATGGCTTGCATTAGATACAGTGCAAGGAATTTTCTGACTTTCTCTACTTTGGTGTCTCCCTTCCTCTGCGTTCCAGTCTTCTTCTTTTTTTGACTCCCATAAGAACACACACACACACACACACACACACACACACACACACACACACACACATATAAGCTATACATCAACATCAGGACTGAAACAAAAGACAGGCTTTGTCTTCCCTGGCTTGCAAAAACTTCAGGGAATTTTGAGTGAGATGAGCCAGTTGCTGCATACTTCAAATATGTCACTTCCTCCCACATATTTTCACACTGCCTGGATGTATGGACTTTACGACTAGCAGCAAAACCAGTGACCAGGATCTGATGATTGAGACACAGGGGCTGCAGAGCTGGAACGTACACTGTGTTCATTACCATGTTGCTTAAGAGGGAGAGAGAGAGAGAGAGACAGGGAGAGAGAGAGACAAAGTCATGCAAGGTGTCAGAGGAGATACAAACACCACGTCTGTCTTCAGACATGGTTGGCACTCCAAAATGACAGGGTTCCTGTTTACGAAGAGGAATGCAAGCGCAGGTTTGAGCTCAGCTGCATTTCTGACGGCCTGGAAAGGAGCCAGCGAGGGGTGATGACAGGCAGACGGCCTCTCGATGATATCAGCGCCTTCCAATCTGCCTGTGCATACCACAAGATATCGGACATGCTTGTGTGACTGCAGTTTACAGTTTATCTGCCCAAGATAGCAGGCTTAATGAAACGGGTCGGGACTGGCTCGGGGTGTAAAAAAAAAAAGAAAGAAAAAAAAAAAAGCAGCAGCGCTTCAGGCGTTCATCAAACTGGTTTTCAAAGCAGGAGGCTGTTGAAAATTAACTCCAGGCAAGCGTTCGTTTGAAAAAAACACTCACTAAATGGATCAATAAACTGTATCTTTTAAACCCATTGGAGAACAATGGGTTTGTTCACTGTCCTCTGTCGGTTTGTTTAATCGTTAAAACAAGCCTGGTCTCTAGTTTTCCCACAGCAGAGACAATCGAGGAACAGAGAGAGAAGGAAGAGGAGGAAGAAGGGAGAGTGAGGACTCACACGTACGAACAAACACACGTAAAGATCACATCCTGTCAGCGGCCTCATCTACTTTATGACTGCTTTTTCACCTGGAGACGAGCCCCTGGGCATAAAAGTGAGTCACACTCAGCAGAAGTCCGGGGGACAACAGGCCTGACAAAATAAAAAAACAATCTCACCCTTCCCCCTTTAAAATTCTGGAAGCCTACCCCACCTCCCCCTCCCTGACTCCTTAAACTCCACTTGTACCCTACCTCCTCTCTCCCAGGCTTCATAACACGTGTTTACCAAACTCGGCCTAATCCCCTAATTTGAGCTGCACCTCACTGCTCCTCTGCCGAACGTCACGTCGCCTCTGCCAAGTTTCAATCAGAGGCCGACAACAACGGGCGCACTCTGTGATTAACTGTCTGTTCCTCAGCCTCCTGCTATCTGTCATCGATTTGTTTTGAGTTTGTTTTTTTTCTCCCTCCCCCCACCTCACCTCCCGCTCGTGCTCCTCTCTCGGCTCCCACCACCAGTGAAACTTCTGACAGGTGGAGAGGGAGAGCTAAATCTGCCCCCTTCACGCCGCTGCGAGTGAGAGAAAAACAAGCACGGGCAGCAAGCGATCAAGCAACTGGAATAACAAGAAAAGGACAAACCCACTCTTCTTAAAAGAGTTTAATTTCTTTGTGAAATTATTTTTGTGGGATTATTGTTTTTTTAGAGACTAGGCATATAACATTTAGTGACTCTAACCAGGCATCTTATAACCTTTCTCAGTTGATTGTTTTGTCTGCCATGTTATGAACCATGATGGTTCAAAACCCCAAATCTGCCTTTTACACCGCTCTGAAATGGCGAAAAGCAGCATATCTTCACACTTGATGAACCAGCAAATGTTTGCCTTTTTTCTGATAACCGGCTTATACGACTGACAGATTATAAAAGGGCATCTTGAGCATGCGTGGTGTTCATTTCTTAGGATGTGCATAACCAGTCTTTAGACATAACATAGCATTGCATGCAAACATGACAAAGACAAATACTTGAATACTTGCGGATAATATGGTGGATTGTCAATATTAATATACAGCATGATGTAGATTGACTTTTTTTCTCCAAAACCTGATAACTCCGTTACCCACAATGCAACAGATTGTTTTGAGACTGTGTTGTGCAATCAGCAGCTAATGTAGCCAGGGGCCACTACTTACAAGCAGAAATAAGGAGATGCCAAGTTAAAGTCTTTCTAACTAAAGATTCCAGTTTTTATTTTCAATCTTGTACTCTCAAATGACATCACTTGAGGCAATTCATCAGACTTCCTGCAACGTTTATGGGGCCACAAAAGGCCTCTTCATGCAACTTTTTCTACATGTGCCAAGAGAACTCCCCAAGATCTGTAAACAGACTCAGATGTGTAGAGTCAGTGGAGTTCCCCCTTAATCTATGAATATTACTAAATGAGAAACTCTTACAGGTGTATCTTTGATGAAACAGTGCAGGTGTCTTTGTGATGGTTCCTCAGACATCAAGTTCAGACTCGCCTTGTGGTTCTGTTACCTCATCAGGAGGTATAACAGACAGTGTGCAATAAGGCAACACAGAAACAGGAGCACACACTCGCCAGCCAAACTTTTAATGCAGTGACTGGATTACGCAAACGATACAAAAAGGTTGCTCAATGTGAGAGTCTGAAGGATGACTGAGCATTTGGGCAATTCTCATTAAAGAGGGAGGATCTAGAGTAAAAGAAAAAAAAACAAACTTTGGCTTGGACATGCACCCTGCGTGTCAGGTCAGTAATGAAGACATGTTGATCACCAACCAGCCACAACCAATTCAAAGTCCTCAGAAACCGGAGAGGAAAAGTAGCAGTTACAAACTCCTCTGGTTTTCCTCGTCAGACGGGTTTCTTTCCCATGCCAAACACCATCCACACACAAAACATTTTTTTTACAGAGGAAAACGTATCCCAGGATGATCCTGGCAGGATCCAAGACATGAGTGATGAGTAGTTTGTGTTTACAGATGCACCCAGAGGTAACGGACCCTGCTGTTCTGCAAGTCCCTACAGCTCTTGTTGTGCTGTAAACTGTAGCTCAAAGGTCAGGAGTGCTATCTTCAAACACTGGTTGGGACTTGTGTGTCATAAAGTTATTGATCTATTGTCAAAGTAACCTAATTGTATAAATCAGGACTGGTTAGTGTTTTCACTGGCTGAACTGACGTGGCTTTTTGACCTGAGCGCTGCCTGGAAGGCATGGTGTGGTTTCCTGGCATGTGGTTTTCCAGATTCCCACTCTCCTTATAAATGAACTATTGCTGAGTAAATTTAAATCCTGGAGCCACTGTGACATTACTTTAAATTTTAGTCATAAAACCACAATTATTTCCCATAAAACAACATGTGAAGTTGTGTTTTTCTTGACCGATACTTAGGATTTGAACTCATTTATCCCTTGATGTGGCCGGTGTTTGCAGATGTCTGAGGGGCTTCGACCAGACCAACAAACCATGATTTTCAATTTTAGTTGGTTCTTCTCTCCAGCCAAGAAAGCATCTGAGCATAAATAACAGTTACTGTGCTCCATGATGGTGAGTAAACGCTCTGCATTGCTCATGGCCTGCAGCCCGCCATGTTTCATTTGAATATTTCTACAAATATCTGAATCAACAACTTATTAATTTCATTTTGTATCGAACCACTTAGGTTTCAACATACTGTAAAGTTTCTGGGAACTGTTGCACAAGACTGTAAAACTGAACTATGACAGAGTTGGGCTCATGGCAGCTTTAATCACATCCGGCTTTCAACAGGAAGCCAGCTGTGATAATGATAGTCCCTTAATTCAATCTATGCACTGATAATAAACTGGTCTTAGGAAGTAGTTTTTTAGTCATTTTTCTATAGAAGGCATTCGGTAGCAGATGCTCTCCCTCACTTTGGCTCTCTGTTCTTCCTTTTCAACCCCATTTGGCGCATTAATCTGATTAAATCTAATTAGATCACACACAATTTTGAAAATTTATAATGTGAGTAAAAAGCCCTTGAAGGTTTTAATTTAGGAATAGTGCGTGTTACTTAAAATGTGAAACTGCCCTCTTTAGCTCCTCCTAACTTGAAGTAAGGTGAGCATGCAAGGCTGTTGTTTTTCTCTGCGAGTAAAACTTGACTTCATGCTCACTTCTCGTGCAGTCGGAACTTTCCCCTCTTGTTGTCAGAATGATAACTAAATGAATAAATACTAGTGAGGTGGACTTTTTAAGTCGTCTACAAACATACCGAATTGACACTGAAAAATAGAGATGAAAATATAACGAGAAAAATATAATACTTTTTTGTAATCAACACACACACACCGTTTGTAAATAAATAAAAATAGTACTGCTGAATGTTATTCTCGGGTGATAATTGATTATATACATTCTTGAAAAAAAAATCCCTACTACTATTTCCACTTTCTACTCCACTGCAGCCATTTTACAACTTGATTGTTCGTTAAGGGAGGCATGTATATATACAATGAGTACTGTTACTTGTGATCATTTATTTTGAAGCCAGTATCATTACTATTAGTATGAGTGCAGGGCTTTTACTCCTGATAAAGTATTTACAAAACAAAACAAAACAAAACAAAAATAATCACAAAATAACTTGAGCACATCTTGCACCACTGATTATTTGTTAGACATCCTTTGTGGCCAATCCCGTGCAGATGTGAAGCCTTTAACATGTTTATGTTTCAGACGTAAAAAATGCAGGGCAAGGTCACTCTGATTACTTCACGAGTGTCGCTTCATACGTGCGAAGCTCAAATGTCGGAGCCCAGAGCCGAGCGCCTGAACGCGTCATCCTCGCGGTGCGGACGGGGCGTGTGACGTGGAGAGCGCTCAGAGCTGCGGACGCGGAGCCGGAGCCGGAGTCCGCCTCATTCCACGTTGTGTGAGCGGGGGTCGCGAGCGCCGGAGCGGTCTGAGCGAGCGCCGCCAGTCGTGTGACACCCACCGGGCGAAGCGAGCAGGGAGCGCCCGCGGAGCAGCCCCCCGCAGGAAGGCACCGGGGCGCGCAGTGGGGAGAGGAGGGGAGGAGAGGGCGGCTTCTGCGGGGTCCGCGCATGGGAACGCGATGTAGCTGCGAGCGGAGCGAGACCTGCGTTTCCACCCGAGAGGAGGCGAAGTGAGCCGCCAGACAAACATGCTCGCCCCGATGTTGGCCTCCCTGCTGCCTCTGCTGCTCCTCTGTCGGATCTCTCTCGGCCAGTACTCGAGCGACCAGTGCAGCTGGAGGGGCAGGTGAGTCTGATCCACACACAACACAACACAACACAACAACACTTAACGTGAGAAATGCTCAGATGATCGGGATCGAAACTCAGAGAGAGCCCTGATGTGAGAGCAAGGCATCGGGGGCCAGAAAAGTGAAGAAAACACACATGAAAAACAGAAAAAAAGTTCCTAAACTTTATTGTATTTGTGATATTAGAGGATTTTTTTTCAAGTGCAACAGTTTGACATTCAGTTGAGAGTTTTGATCTGGCTGCTGCTGAGTTTATGAATGACTAAGTGCACAATTATCTGATCAGGCTCAGGGTAAGATATGATTCAGCATGTGTAACAGTATGAAGAGTATAAAAAGTGCTGAATTATTATGTATTACATCCAGCAAAGGCCACATCCAAAGCTCGTTATTCTGATGTTGGGATGTTGACAACAGCTCTTGCCTTTTGTGTCCAATATCCCAAACGGATTTGAAAATACAGAGACGTTCCCAGGATTAACGTGTACAGATCTCCCCAAGAGCTTTTAAGTACTTTGGTTTATGTTTCAAAAAAATATTTCGACCGGATTGGAAAACCTCAGGCAGCTCATGCTGGAAAGTTTCACCTCCCATCAAACATCTGCTGAAATCTGTTTTGCACTTGAGAAGCTTCGCCTCAAATAGTGTGGTTTTGTTTTTCATCCTCCAGTCAGGAGAAGCGGGCCATATTCTGTACTTTGAGCCCTCCACCAATGATCTGTTGTTCATTAGGGAGACTCTTGACTAATCTCCTTTAATTGCATGCAGAAGTGATGAAGTTAGAGAGGACTTAATTAGAGGCGTGCTGGAGAGGGGCTGGTTACGGGCCCTCGGCTGCATATGCTCCGCATGTGCCTGGGGTTACTTTAGATCTATGGCACATTTGAATTTCAGCATCTCATTTTCAGGAAACTGGGCGTTTCTCCCCCAGAGTCAAACCGCTAACTTGGCATGCGCGCGCTGGTAGACTGCTGATGGCTTCCTGCCGCTGGCTCTGCCACAGAATGACTGACAGCCCAGAGTTTTCAAATCCTGACCAGGCATTAAGTTCTGGGGGGAGTCATTTGGTCATGCTGGCGCCAGAGTCCGAAGTGCTGCCCGGACAAGTCTCTTCCAGTCTCTTTGGTGGCTTGAAAGCAAGGGGAGGTTCGGTGCGTGACCTGCATTTGCACTTGCATGCAGCGGGCCCGGCTACTGTTGCTGCCGTTGTCTGCCCAGAAGCCCCTGCGTCCCTCCATTCATCCACTTCTGCTTCCAAACTCTTCCCCCTGAAGGCAGCCTGCCAGCGCCTGCGTTTTGCCAAAGCTCTGGGGGGAACAATGTGGTACGGGAGGGGGGGGGGGATGTGTGTCGGAGCTGAGGTCATTTTGGCTGCTCCGGCTCGTGACTGGTCATGCAGCCAGCCTTGCGCGCAGACGGGGGCCTTAACGCTCTGGGAGGAATGTGGTCTAATGTCCTTCGGGGCTGCCAGAGGTCTTCACCTTGGTCAGTTAACTGAGGCTGTAAATGACCAGAAAATCACTTTTAGATGATTCAATAATCCCTTTATGCTTTGTGCTGCGTTAAAGGGAGAAAAAAAAACAGGTTCAGACTCTCCACAGACGTCGTCTTTCCTGATTTTTCACAAATTCATGACAAGTTGAATAGTTGGTGTCTGCTGAAGTCTTACTTCCTTCTTTTTCTTCCAGCGGTCTGACTCATGAAGGCCACGCCAGGGACGTGGAGCAGGTGTACCTGCGCTGCTCTCAAGGCTCTCTGGAGTGGCTCTACCCAACCGGGGCCATCATCGTCAACCTGCGGCCCAACACCGCGTCCCTCGCCGCCGCCCGCCTCTCCGTCTGCATCAAGCCCTCGGCAGAGTCCCGGGGCACCAACATCTACCTGGACCGGAACGGAACGCTGCGGCTGCTGCTGCGCGAGCCGGATCAAGGTCGGGGCAAGGTGCAGTGCTTCAGCATCCAGGAAGGGGCGCTCTTCATCGAGGCCGTCCCGCACATGGACATCAGCCGGCGGATCACGGCCTTCCAGTACGAGCTGGTCAGCGACCGCATGGCCGCAGAGGCGCACTCACTGGGTGGTAAGACACACCTCTGTTAGGATGAGTTACAATATCAGTGATAGACCTGCAGATAAATGTCTCGTCTTTCACTTGGGTCACCGTTCTGAAGGTCTGCAGTCCTGCTTTTGATCCATTCCCTCCAGGACTTGGTTCCTTTGTGCTTTGTCCTACGTGGTGTGCGCAGTAAATGCAGCCATCTACTGGTGGAAACTTTTATTAAGTTGGACTCTAATAGTAGGAAACTCAGTATTTGCTCCAGCACGCTGCTGATTCTGAAGCCAAAGTCCATTTCTCTGGTAGCGTTGTCTGTACATTTTGGTTTTGGGGGACTATATTTCTCACCAACTCTCGCTGCGAGTATCAAAACATAAAAATCTTTTTGAAACTGTTTTTTTTTTCCTTTTTTTTTTAATAGATGATAAAATGTTCACATTTCACAACTCCGCACACTTGATTTGACTTGGCTCTGAGCTGCGAGTGTGTTTTTGCTTGTGTGTGTGTGGAGGGGCACGGCGCCAAGCGGAGGGCCTCCATTGAAAAACAGCCGTCTGTTTTCACGCTACGTACCTGCCAAACCTGCGCAGTTTCAAGCTGCGCGGCTGTGCGAGCACCAACTGTGTTTTCTTTTTGTTTTTTTTCCCTTCCCCACCTAAACCAAAATATGAGCGGTATCGGCTCCACATCTGTTTTCGCGTCCCTCTGGGTTCACATATCCACATCCTGCGTCATTATCTGGCACGGCAGAGAGAGGGAGAGGGTTAAATACAGAGGAGCGAGCGTGGAGTTGTTTTGACCGCGTTGGTGCGCTCTGCTCGGCTCCGTCGTATAATCGGGCCCTGTGATGTGGCCTGAGATAGCACCGAGATGATTCACAAAGACAGTGGTCTCGTGTCATCCGAAGCCCGGACGGGTGGATTGATTGCTCCTTTGCTTCTTCTCAGCTTTTTTTTTTTTTTCCTCAGTTCTTTCCTATCCCTCTTCTCTTCCGACCCGCTGTGCTGGGATTGAGTTGCTCACCGTCAAACTGGAATGTCTCTCCAGCCAGATGTTGGGAGGACCTTCTATGAGTATATGGGCTTATTACCCCCCCCTCCCTCCCACCCCTCACCACTCCTTCTTTTCTCGCTGTCGCTCCCTCCGCCTGGCTTCCAGCTAACTTAAATTATTCTTCCCCTCCATCTCACTATTTCCTACCTCTTCTCCCTTGTCTATTTATCATTGCAGTATTTTCCTTCTCATTCCTCACCCCTTCATATATCTTCTCCTCTCCCTTCCTCGCCGTTTGAAGTGGTTTTTGCCTCTGCCGAGCGGCATTAGCGAGTTGTGCTCCATTACAGTGGAATGCACAGGGGCCCAGATGTTGCAGGGACACTGTAGTCCACCCCTCTCCTCCTCCCTTCGCCGCTGGTCCCCATCCCTCATCTCTCTCTGCCCCTGTGAAGTGGTTCTGATCAGAGTGGCGCTGCTTGTTGCACGGGCCAGAGAGAGATGCTGACTCGGCTCTCGGCCCATTCCTGTGGTTCTGTTTCATGTCTGACATGTGAGCCCCGCTCGGCTCTGCCGCAGAGGAAAGGAGAAAAAAAAAAAAAAAAAGAAAAAGAAAAACACCCCTGGGTTTAGGCCTCAGCTACGGGCAGCGTGCAGGCTCACTTCAAAGGGCCCTTTTGCGCTCCGCTCCGGGCCCTGGGCGAGGCCGGGCCGCTCTGAAGTCTGAAGGCTCTCCAGCTGTTCCTAAGCCGTCCGAGCTTGTGGCTGTTTGACCTCTGACCTCTCCAGCGATGCGTCAGCGCCTCGTGTTGCTACGCGGGCTGACCCGAGACACGCTCACCCCTCGGCCCTTTGCCCTCCACTTTTAGCCGAGCCAGCTAAAAATAAGCTCCAGCTCCTAAAAATGACAGAGGGTGCACATCTGATTTCTAAACCATATTCAGAATTTTGCTCTAATTCGGGCCAGTATAAGCTGTGCTGGTGCGGTAAATCCACTGCCGCCTTGATGCTGACTCGACACCTTCCCCTCACCCCACCTGCCCCCTTCATGCTGCTCCACTGCGGAGGAAATCCACCGCAGATCCTGGGCTAATAAAGGTGTCCTGGTCGGGCCGGCCGCAGGACCACCTGAGTCAACTAAACATTGACTTGACTGCTCTCATTTAGGGCCCTTTCTCCTGCCATAAAACACTCAGGCGGCAGGCGGGCTGAGTTGTAGCTTGCCATCAGTCAAAGTTAAAACGTAGCCTCGGGTAGACTTTTAGAGTAGTGGGCAGAGCTTGTTTTTTGAATTACTTTTTTGTTGGGTTAGACTCTTTGTTGTTTTTATATATAGAACAGTGAGAGAAAAAGAGAGGGGGAGGACACTCACAGCAAAGAGACCCCGGCCGGGTTTCAAACCAGGGTCCACTGCACCAGACGTGTGTCACCTGCACCTTAGGCAGAGGCTATTTCACTTTTTTTCCTTGCACCCAATTATTTGCCCTCCAGCTGGGAGAGCAAGCCCACTCAGGGCCTCCCTTTATTGCTCTAGACAAGATGTAGTTTTCTTGTTTTAAAGGCTCATTTAGATCTTATCTGCCTTTTTTTTCCTAAAGTGATTTTCACTTGTAGGTCTTTAAAATATTCTGCTTAATTTTTATTTTAGTGGAGACTTGCAGTTTCAGACCCAACAGAGGTCAGGTCAGAGACAAAGCCCCCCCCTCCCCCAGCCTCCTGTGTGTGCTGTCCTTATCCTTTTCATCTGGTCCTTGTTTGTCACGGAGTGTCAAGGGGTTCCTCTTGTGGTGAGGAAGCAGACCAGAGAGCCGCAATGAGCGTTAAACAGTCACCAGCAATTTTCCAAGAGGCGATATTTAGCTTTTTTTTTCAGCACGGGCAGCTCTGGTGGCGTTTGGTGTTAAAACCCCACAGCTCGAGACAGATGTATCCCGTCGTCTTCGTGTTAAATAATCATCCACGGGGATGAAAATGACTGTGACCCCGGTTGTGAG
This sequence comes from Terapon puta, assembly GCA_028564955.1. NCBI lineage: Eukaryota > Metazoa > Chordata > Actinopteri > Centrarchiformes > Terapontidae > Terapon > Terapon puta. Next base: position 8,682,620 of record JAOXYL010000045.1, read on the forward strand.
TGCGTTAGGACCACATGCTAATATATGGCTGGCGTGTGTTTGGCTAAGTGGTACTTAACTGGAAAGTTGTGGATTTGTCAACAAGATTTCCTTAACATGCTGCAAGAGGGAGAGTTCTGAAGTAATATTGGACTTTTTCCTCCTTCTGTTTGTCATGCTTTACCCAACTCATTCACCCTCTCTCTTTATCTCCACTTAGCACCCTGTCAGCCCTGCAGTGACGCCGAGATGCTTCTAGCAGTGTGCACCAATGACTTTGGTAAGTTAAAAAACTCACTGCTGGTTTAGGAGAATTATAGGCTTCCCGCTGCAGCGCGCGGTGCAGAAATGTCCAATGAAAACAGTCTGTGTCACATGGAATATACTCCCGGCATCGGTGTCTAAATCTTGTCTTCCTTCTCTGTGTTTTCAGTGGCACGGGGCAGCATTAAGAAGGTGGAGCAGGAGGAGGAGCACTCGTCTGTCACGGTGCAGATCAGCCGCCTCTACAGACAGAAGACCCAGGTGTTTGTATCCGGGGGTGTGAGGGTACGCAGCTGGACCGGACACATAAAGATGCCCCTGCAGTGTGGGGTGAGGTCCGGCGACGGCGAGTTCCTCTTCACGGGGACGGTGAGGTTCGGGGAGGCCTGGATGGGCTGCGCACCGCGCTACAAAGACTTCCTGCGGTTGTATCATGAGGCCCAGCAGCAGGGGACAAACCCCTGTCACGTGGACACCGACTGAGTGCGTCACTTGGAATTATGCTTGGAAATAGAACAAGTCCTCACTGGGTGGGGAGGAGGGCCGAAGCGAGCGTTCACGCTGAGGAGGCTGACAGACTGGCCCAGTGCTGCTCTCCTCTCCTGCTGTCTCGTGACTCTTTGGAGACAAAGCGCGGAGCTCCTGAATGTTGCCAAGCAGCATGCTGGACGGATCCTCGACGCTGAGCGCGATGCATCGTGGAATGTGTTCGGACTGCCTCTCTCGCAGACGAGGAACTCCCAGGTTTAAATGTAGCAAATCCCCCCATTTGGTTCATATGTGTATAAAATGTGAATGAACATTGTATATTTTGAAGCTCTGCTCGCTTTGTAAAAAGCTTGATGTACAGTTCTGAAGTTATTTCTTATGACAGAAATGTATAAAGTGAAAGCCTCTTATTTTTATTTTGTTTAAAAAATGATTCGCAATTTACTGCCTGAGGTCATGTGTCATGTTTTTTTTTTTTCAGGCCAAACAATTGTTACGAAAAAAAAGAACAAACCAAAAAAAAAAAAAAAAGCTAAATCTGTTTTTTTTGCCCTTGAGAATAAAAGCTTTTATTCCCTGGAACAGTGTTGATGTCTGTGTTGTTGACAACCCCCCCCCAAAATCTTCCACAAGTGTTTAGTTGAGTTGAGATATGGTGACTTTTAAGGCCATAGTATATGATTCACCCCATTTTCATACTCCTTTCCTATTGGGATCAAAATGTTTAATTGAAGTATAAAGGCAGTCATTTAGGAGAGCTTTGGATTTATTTGCAATCCATTTTCATTATAAGGGGACAGGTTGACCCAAACCAAGTCGACAAAATGCTTCTCACCTGTATGGAAGCATCTAGATGGCTTCTTGTTTTATATTCCTTTGTTCCCCCATATGGAGATTTAATTTTATGAGGGGTAGTATGTAAAGCTGTATGTAAAGACAAATGAATAACCACTAGTGTTTCATTGTATGCTGAATACTTCTCCTTTTTGGTCTGTGGAAAACATGATCACTACTTTTAAAACATATATCAAAATAATCATCAGTCTCAGCCCTAATTCAGTTAAAAATGTCTTTATTTTTACACACTAATGCTATAAACCCAGACATATATTTCACATTTAGGTGTAGATGGACAGTTCACATCAGATATAATCCTCACAGTGCTGCTAAAGGGTTATTATTTCTTTCCTCCATACTCTCTGTTGGAATAAAAACACTCTCATATGATGTGCATTAGCCTCCTCTCCAAGGTTCACCTCAGCCTTGAGCTGGGACCGTCTGCCAGGGGTACAGAGAGATTGATATCAGAGAGTTGGGGTGGATTCCTCTGCGTCGGTTCCTGTGGTGATGGGGGTGGCCGTGTGTCAAGGTCAATGTGAAAGGCCTCTTTGTTCCAGCGCAGTAGCCTGGTATGAGAGGGAGGACTGAAGGCAGACCTGAATACAGCCCTGTGACTGGGCACGCAGCGGAAAGCAGCGCTCTCTGACCGCACTCCAAATTTTGATTGGCATGTACAGTTTCTGCTCGGGCTTCCTGTTCCAATAGAGGCTTTTCATTTTCATCACCTCAAATAAAATGCGGGGGAAGAAATCGGGGCTTGTTGGAGCTCTCAGCTGTGCTGCCACGCCAGCCTGCGAGCGCAGGCCCGTTCAGATGACATCCAGTTCACGGCCAAGGCTCTCTTTGTCTGCCTTTTCACTTAAACGGAAACGCACCTAGAAAGTCTTTCAGTGAGTTGCCCCACATAGACAATTGCTTCTCCAGACAGCGCTGTGCATTGAATTGAATGTCTGAATTCCAGCTGAAAGCCAGCGGTCCCGGAATTGCTCACTGGGAAATGCAAACAGAGTTTCTATGGCAACGATGCCTTACTGTGAACCTTCTCGCTCTGGCTTCAACACCAGGAACCTTAGAGGAGGAGGAGGAGGAGGAGGAGGAAGAAGAGGAGGGTCAGTGGGCATTACTTGGCTGCTGGACTCTTTGCTGGTCCAGCTGTCCCGGTTGTCAGATCCTCCCTCTCTTCTTCCTCTCAGCTGCTGATGGCAGACGCCCACAGCTTTCAGGTGATTCCACTGCAGCATAATCAAAATCTGCTGAATATCTCACTGTCCAAAGTGCTGATAGAGAGCTCTTTACTTTTGTCCAGTACGTTTCAGCTTTCCCCACCCCGGGTTGGACACACTTTTTGTTTTTGTTTTTCTTTTGTAGCACTGATTGTCAACAGGGACAGACTTTATCCTTTAGCTCTCATAAGGATTTACTTTCACTAGAGTTACAACAACTAGTCGATCAGTGAATAAGTCACTCAACAGATCATGCATCTATAACTATTTTTGTTAAGTAACTAATTATTTAAGACATTTTTCATTGTTGCTGGTTCCAGGTTCTGAAATGGCAGAATTTGCTGCTTCTAATGTAGTAAATTGAAAATATTTGGACCATTTGTCACATACACAAAAAAAAAGATGACAGCCCATTTAACTCATGCACAATATAAGTCAGTCGATCAATTCTAAGAAAAGACTTTTCTGAAAGCAATTTTCTTTAATAAGTCCTAATTTTTCCAAATGATAAATCTCTATTGAAAAAAAAATCAGCGTATCAAGTCCAGTCTTGTTTTTGATAAATTAAAAGCAGTCCGGATTAATATCACACGTATGCGTAGGTAATTTGTGTACTGGCTGTTATAACTACTACCGTATCTACTACTACAACTGTAATTGATAGGCAGGCCATGACCATGACCAAGATTTATCTAAAATAAGATAAACTAAAGTGAAATTCTTAAATTTGACCAGAGTGATTTGCTCTAAGTGATTTTCTTCTAAGCGATTTGCCCCTAGCGTCACTGACTGTAGCCCTTTCAGTCCGTCTCATTTTTGTGTACTGCTCCTGCAATCTGTTCTAACCGTATGGGCGAGGTCAGATTTAGTAGTGATACCAGTTGAGGAGGACCAGTTTAAACCAGACATGAAAATGTGAAGCCTTTGTGCTGTCAGTGTGATTCAGCCAGAAGTCACTGCATGGTCATCTCGTGGGTGGAATCAAAAAAGGAGAAGAAGAAGAAGAAGAAGCAGAGGAAAAAGAAGAAAGCGCTGTTGCTGGGCAGACAGAAAGGGCAGTGGAGTTAAAGAGCAGGAGGACCCCAGCAGCGCCCGGTGCAGCGCCTAATATTTTATGCCTCTTTGGGAAGTGCTGGAATGCGAAGAATGTGTTGACTTCACACACACGCGTGCATGGCTTCCCCCCAACGCCGCAGCCTTGATTAGCTGGAATCAATAGAGTCTCTGTGGTTTCTCAGTCTTTCTGTCTGTGTGTGTGTGTGTGTGTGTGTGCATGTTGAGCACTGTGCGCGTGGCCCTAACCCCAGCGCACATAAACACACCGCCCCAGCAGGGAGATAGCCACCACCCACACTGAGCCACAACTCACTCTGCAGCTGCAGTCCTAACACCTCCAATCTGACACAACGCCGCCTCACACCTCACACGCTTTCAGCAGCTCATGCAACATCCAGATCAAAATCTGACTTTTACATCCAAAAAACAATGTGTAATATTTCTCCTTTTCTTGTTTTATTTAACAATAACTTTACTTTATGATTGCAGGACTCCCTCTATATTTCAGCTTTTTGCTTATCGGTCAAATCTAATTTCACTTTCATTGTTCCCGTTCAACAGCCCGGTAGCTGATCTGTGAAGCTGTACATGCTCACAGGGACAATACTGACACGACTGTGTTTAATAGTTCATTTTTACCGATCATCAACAACCAAAACAAGAATTTGTCCAACGATTTTAGAGATACTTGACCAAAGTGGTGGTCCAAGCGCTGGAGACTGACACATCAGAGAGCGAGGGTCAACAAGCCAATAAGGCACCTCACAGAATGCTTATGGCTCCCCAGTGGGTCGTGAGTTTCCCAGTTGTGAAATGCCTCGCAGCCGCCTCCCTCGCCCCCGCCTCTCCAGCTGAAGCAGTATGGCGGGATTAAGGACTCTGGTGTTGGGTGTCTCCGCAAAAAAATGATTGCGGGGTCACAGCTTGGGCCTGGCATGTCTAAATATCAGGTATCAAAGGGGGTCTTGGACTTGTGTGAGTAAATGGTTGGCGTGCATGAAGCGGACCAGGCGTCGTTTTCATCAGAGGCTTTGGAGATCCGACTTGGTTGGTGTTGGCCAATCAACAGCCAAAGCCTGTTAATGAAAACTATTTCCAGGGCCCATGCGTGTGATAGAACACTACTGAGCTTTATCATGTAAATCCCTCTTCCTTGGCTGATGTCTGTATTATGACTAATTATTTCTGCTTGTGAATGGTTGATTTGCTGCTGCAGTCTGCTCCGACACGACTGTCTCCTTCGGCCTTTTGTCCCTCATGGTCCTCTTTTCTAACGGGTGAATGTGTGCGACTGCTGTCGGCTCACATGGCTCCCAGAGGCCGTGTCGGGGTGCCCCGTTTCGTTCAGCAAACACGCCAATGTCTTCCAGAGTGGGGGGTCCTGCTACTGGGAGCCCCACCACCCCCTCCTCCAACACTCAGCAGCCCAATAACGGGGCCGAATTTGGCTCCAAGGACATCAAGCAAACACGCCGCAAATGGCACTTTTATTTACTTGCCTTTGCGCAGCCCCCATCCCCCAACATCCTTCATTTAATGGGATCCGTGGTGCCATTTCCAGGAGCCCCATGGCAACAGTAGGCCTTGTCAACGGGGGGACAACTTTCTCATGATGTCACCGGGCCACGGTGACTGATGGTCTGTTGCAAAGAGATGTAACATTGCTCAGAGAGGCGAAATCATGTTTTGGTAACAAAGCTCGACCTAGACTTGTGGATCAGGGTTTTTTTATGTTATAATCTCACAAATTTGTGAGTTCCCTTGTTGTTTCTAGTTTCTCTCGTTGTCACCACAGTAAAGAGCTGCCTCCTTGTGCCTGACAGTTTCTGTAACTTTCTGAAACTGACAGTCTGTCATTCACTCACTTACTTTATGGTGTGACTGGCCAGGTGTGCAGAGGTGAAAAAAGTCTGCGGGGTGATCACACCAGTTGTTCACATGAACAACTGAGCGCAACACGATGAAAGCCCTTTTAACGGGCACTGTTTGAAAATGTGCCTCTACTACTTTGCCTGTATTTAAAAGATTAGCAGGTCTTAACTCTCTAAAACACTTTGAACAGCCTCCTAAACACACTTTGGTTGGATAACAAGACCTACGAATCAGTCATTCTCCAGCCTAACCCTGCTCTAAGTGAAACAAAACAGTGTGGCGCATCACTGAAATTTTCACTAATCACAATAACAAAAGCTTGTCCCGTCACTACAGCTCTCTTGACTTCATCTTTGGCTTTGAATGAGCTCCTTGTCCGATTGCGATAATGCGACGTGCCCGGGCTCCTCCGCTCTCAGGCCTGTCACATGCAGCAGATCTGCTGTTTGCACAGTCCAATGAGCATCAGTGGCTTTGCCTCGCTGGTGGACTCCTCCCTGGCAACCGGGGTCGACCCCCTGCGACCTCTGACCTCTGATGTGGCCTTCGGATGAGAAGAGAAGAAAAAAAAAAAGGTTCCTGTCTAAATTCAGCCATTAGAATCTGGAGGAGATGGGGGCGTGCCCTTTAGCCTCTAAAGGAAACACATCTTTTGGGCATTGTGGGGTGACAAAGATCATCAGCCAATCGCGGGACAAGTGCAGAGCGTGATGGATTGTGCAATTGAACATGTGACGTGTGATGGATGTCTAAATGAGGGGCATAATAGGTTGTGTGAAGGATAGATAGGAAGTGAACACTTAGATTTTCACACAGGAGCGGATGTGAGTTGTTTGCTTTTGTGACAGAGAATGATGGATCGATTTTTGAGGGCGGGCAGCTCGGCAAAAAAAAAAAAAAAAGGGAAGGGACGCATCGTGCAGCTGTTTCATTTTTACATCATTCCTGTTTTTATGATCAGTCGGATGTTTTCGTGCACAGAATTCAAGCGAGTAAGAAACCACTGTGATCCAACTCAGACATATACAAATAATAAATGTCGCACCATTGCTCTCATGTAACACTGATTATAATCTTCCATTAAATGCTACAGGGACTCAAATTCACACTAAAAGCAAATTTGCATCAGAAACAAATGTTTTTGCCTCGGTGAGGGAATGTGGTAGAAAGTTGAAGATGGAGAAAGAGAAATGCCTTAAATAGAGATTAAAATAAAGTCGCCTCAATACAAGGTATGTAACAAATTAGATTATTTAAAATATGCACAGTTTAATGTGTGATTGGTCTGACGTCCTATTTTCAAATCTTCATTTGACATCATCCTGTTTGTTTTGTGGTTGATCTTTTCTGACATAAAAAAAAAAAATCAATAAAAGCTGGAAAATCATTTACACTATGTCAATGCTATGTCAACACTGTGATCACACATTAAACGGAAATCCAGGCCAACAACAGCGCTGCCTAATTCAGGACAGCATCAGAGGAATTCAGGGCCTGTCTCACACCCTCTCATACACAACTCAGCTCACACCACACTGTCAGTCACAATTTCAACATTTGCTGGATTAAAAACACATTAATTGCTCTCTGCACCGTCCCCAAAATGACATATTCTGCCGAGTTACAGACTCTGGGCTGCGTGTCAGACGGGAGCGCCGGGATTTCATTAAAATAATTACTGGCTGTAAACCGGCGTGCCGACTTCTGAGTTACGGCAACAGTTATCGAGTGGACAAGTGTTGGCAACAGCTGAACGGTCAGCTGGGAAAAGAATGGCTGAGGCGAGGGAAAGTAGAGCTGCAGGGGGTCACACACACACACACACACATACACACACACACGTAAGCGCACACATGCGTGTTGCTGTTTCACATAGCAGATTGGCACAGGTGAAAGTCAGTGACCCATAATCCGAGTTCAGGACCCTGTTAGGAACCTGCCTGCACTCCAATAGGTCAAAGGTCAACCCGGTTGATTAACATCGAGGGTGTTAAAAACCAAAGTCAATTTGTCAGCACGAACTCTTGGAAACGATGAGAAAAAGAATAAAAACAGGACATCTTGTGTGATAAATGAGACCTCAAACATGGGAAATCAATTTCCCATGTTGAGGATTTGGACATTGGACCCCCCTCCCCTGCATATGCGAATATTTATTTCATCCACTTCGATTCAGCCCGTTTCAATTCTTTGCTCTGCTTGTTGTGCTTCTTTATGTATTTATTTTTAAAACATTTTTTGCGGGCTTTAGTTGCACCACAGTCACGTCAAGCTTACACGGTTTCAGGCAAGAGAGACGAGCCCTAGATGGTGTGACATAATGTGAAGGGTTTTTGGGGGGGATTATCACCGCTCCGCTGTGGAATGCATAACACGTCTGAGTTGAGTGGGGGGGTCAGACAGAGAGTGGCAACGAGGCCGCAGGAGCCTCACGGCGTGCTGACAGTGAAATTTTGTTTCGCCCCGCTACGTAAAACATGTGAGACTGCTGAAAGAAGTCTTAGTCTCAGCGGTGGAGGAAGCGTTCAAATTCTTTATTTAAGTAAAAGCACTTGAGGAAAATACTCCAAAGCAAGCATTCAAAACGTTACTTGTGTATAAATCATATGTATTATTAGCTCAGTCTCAAAAGGAGAAGTACTCATTCTGCACTAACTTTGTCCCTGTCAGTGTTTTGTTTTATAGGTGATGTTTTTGGATTAACATTACTGCTGCTTTAATGTGTAAGTGCTGGTTTACTTGTGCAGATGTTAAAAATGGAGCTTTCATAATTGTGTTTAAGGTCGCCAAATGTCTGGTAATGTTGCTGTTTTTGAGCCTCATAAAGGGCCAAACTTTATCTTTCAGGTTTCCAGACATAATTCAAATTTAAAATAATCAGATTTGGAGAGATTTTTTTTCACTGCAGAGGAAGGATGTGAACAGTCAGAAAAATAACTAAAGCTGCCAGACAAATGTGGGGAGTATAAAGTTACAAACAATGAAGACGAAAACTACCTTGAATCTGTGGATACGAAATGTTCTTTGACTATATAACTCACACCAAGTGATTAAAGGGAAATTTATTCCACGTCACTGTCCTCATCATACAGAGTCTTTCTCAGTCACAGCAGACGGTTGCATCACATCTCCTTCGGTCCTGGAGGATCTTGGCCCGTGGCTGAAGAAGTAACCCTGATGATGTCACCAGAGTTATGAAGATTTGGGCTTTGCAAATTGTAAACACAAAGCCTTAAACAGGGAGGAAGACAAGAGCATTTAGCAGGGGAGGGGGGTCCAATTTTCCTCTAAAGTTGGATATGGATCCAGTGTCTATTCTAGCCCCAAAGTCACGATGTGTCGACATCCGCTGCTCTCAGTTATTGAGCTCCACCAAGCTGTGATCCTTCAGTATTTAGGAAATAGAGGCAGGTTATTATTACTTTTGTATTTGAATATTTTTTCCTAAAACACCCTTAGATTGCCTTATAATAATCTGTTCATTTTTCAGGGGAAAATGCTATAATGCTAATAGAAAATATAGCCCATTTTCATGTAAAAACCTTCAAATCTACCTTTATGTTTTACTTTTGCCTTGCCAGACTTTTTTTTTTTTTTGCTGTTCTCTTTTACGAAACACAGCACAATGCAAAGTCCTTAAAAAACACCAGATTGCAGTTGGAAAAAAGCAGGTCCAGCTCTCTCTTGATCACACCAACACTGCCCCCTGCAGGACAAAAGTCTCCATGCATCTGTCCACTGCTGCTGAACCCTGAGACAATGACAATATTGGGGCCTGGGTCCGGTCTCCTACTTATCACCAGTGTGCCGGCACCGAAAGACCAAGTTATGTACAGTATTAGCCCACAAACCACCACCATAATGACAGTGAGTGAGAGTGCAGAAAGTAGGCCTTATGTTTAAAGTCTCCTTCCAGTCCCGGGGAGACTGCTCATATTTCCAGCCGCGGTGAAACGTAGATTTATGCTGTAGTCAAAACAAAGCCTGAACAAGACTGACACTGCATAATAACAGAGCTGGAGCAGCGATCATTTGTGCTGCAGACATGCTGTCCACGTACTGATGGATGGTTTGGATCTGTCTAATGTATCCAGCACAATAAAACAACAATTAAAGAAGCATGTGAGACCGTGCCTACCTGCAGACGTGGGTAAATACACAAAGAGACGAGCGCTTCTGCCCTGCTGATGCAGAAAACTGACAACTACAAGTCGCCGTCCCAAAGACAACAGTGACTCCGCGAGGGAGGGAAACCGTATCTGCTTTCTGCCGAGGGCGATTTGGTCGAGTGTGTACTTAAAAACTCATCAGTGTGTCCACAAGGGCTGGATTTTCAGTGAGTGTTGGACGATATTTCAGACCAAATTTAGAAAGAAAACATAGTCCAAAAGATCAAGTTCAGTTCATGACGCCTGGGAAGAAATCCAGTAATAAAATAACAGTTGTTTGCCCGCGAGGGGTCTATAAGTTTGTTTGTAATGGGCCTGTGAACACTGATGACCTTTAACTCCTTTAACCGATCACAAAAAGCGATTAGTATTGCCTGGATTTATTTTCTGGAAATCCTTAAATCTGTTTGACAATGAATAAAGCAAATGTCACATTTAATTTTAATTTTTTTTCCTGCATTCAAGCAGTTCTTACAGTGGGAAAAAACAACATTTCATTCATATTATTTTCTGTACTTTTGGAATAGATCAAAACAATTTTTGTACACATAATATACAGATTTTCCTAAGAGGAAGATACATGATATAGAACATGGTCATGGCGACACATTTACAGGTCAGCAATGGGTTTGTGCGGCCAGTAAGGATGTTTCTCTTTGTCCAGCTTTGTTTCTGGGAAAGCCTCATTCAGGTCTTCGATGGTCATCTGGTCGAAAGGAATCATGCTGTTGAATTTTTCCAGCTGGGGGAGGAAGGACAGAAGAACATTTGGATTAAGTGCCTCTGATGGAATCCGTTAAAATAAGTTAAGAGAGAGAGTTTCTCTTCAATTTTTTGTAGTATGGTGCATTTGGATTTTTCTTGTGATTGATCACAGCTCAGTGAAGGTAAACATGTGGCCGTTTTTTGGTATTGCCTTTCGGTTCAATCAAATTTTAAACACTGGTCGATGGTGTAAACCTGTGCCTGGGTTGAGGTTCAAAGATTTTAGGAGCATAATTCCCACCTCTTTTTCATACTGGGCGATGCGAGCTTTGGATGATTCAACGTAAACTGCAGCTGTTTTGTTCTGTAAGACAAAAAGAGAAAAAAATAATTAAAAGCAGATTTTGCAATAAGTTTTAACACAGTTTGAGTACTTTGCATGTAACAAAAACATAGTTTGGCACTTTTCTATATTCTGAGGAAACGGATCAAGAACTTAATATGAATGATGCTTTTCAATGGTTTCCGTCATCACATGCTTGAGTTATTGATGAGACACGATGGAAGCGTAAACACAGTGTTCAGCCCGAATCAGACGCCATGTGGCCACTCACCGCTTCAGACTCCTGAGTGTCAATGAGAGCTGTCTGAGTGTCTACAGGCTCAGGAACCTTCAGGGCGCTGAACTGAGAGAAAAAAGACAGTTGAATTAACTACTCTACATGGTCTCATGATCATTATGATTCTTCATTATTATGTAAATGTTTTAATAGTACTTTTGTTCTAAGACTTAGATCAGTATTACATGATCAAACTTGCCGCCGATAGACAGTTGGACTGTTTCTTACCTTCTTCTCGAACTCATCCACCATGCCTGCTTTAGCCACAACAGACCTGTAGTAGCTCCAGTCAATGGCGGCGGGTTTCTCTGGCAGAGATGCGAGTCTGGGAGAACAGAAACACCTCAGTTTACTGTGGTTTTGCTGCCTGTACAGGAGGGGAATTTTCATGTGTGGGACCTCTTCAAAACCCAAAAGAAACACAGACATTAAATTTCTCATTTGATGGAAATATGGGAGAAAAGGCCACTGGCAACATGGCGACTGGCCATAAATGTCAAGTTTATGTTCGATTTATATGACTAACTTCTATCGCACGCACAGACAGCAAGGCGTCTGTTTAACTTCAGAAAGTCGCGTGACTGCCGCCTAAAAAACATCAGACCAAGATGTTGCTTGTCAGAGACTAAAACGTGTCTGAAAATGTGCACGTTAAATCAATCATTAACGTACCGACCATCTTCAGCACAGTTACACTAAGTTACACATTTGGATGGACACTTTCCATATACCTGCAAAATGAGGATTAAACCAAAGTTTGGTTGTCACCGAACTGTGGGAGGAAGGGTCCACAGACAAGCATCACAAGTGTCACGCCTCAAAACAAAACAAAGACATAACCAACATGTTGTGTGTCTAACAGCGTTGCAGCCTCATCGTGACACCTTTTAAACAGAAGATCAGTTTTCACACTCTCACATGTGTTGGAAATTATATGCAACAGCAGGAACACAAACTTTGCAGCGATGGCATCACTCCTCGTCTTCAGGTTGTTGAACATGGTCCTCTGGCTGGGTGGGACCCTCTCTGCAAAAGCCAGCCAGTCGATGGACTTCAGCGTTGCTCGCCTCCCTGCCATGTTTCGGGGTGTGTTAGCTGGAGGGGAGAGAAAAGCTCAAATCTTCGTCCGCTCATAGACAGCGTGGACATATTGGATTTCACTATCATTGTAGAGCCCCTTTTAACGGACGAGTAAAGTAGAGCATCTTTGAATGAACAACAAATACTTCAGACACTATCATTTCATGCGTGTGAGACACAGATGAAAAAATGTTTTCTTTCACACTTGCAACTAGAACTGCAACATTAGCAAGGCCAGAACAAACACGCAGCTAAAAACAGGCTTAAATTAGCGTCACGGTAATACATTTTCTAAACTAATGTGTAACAACTGGATATGATGACAAAATTCCTATTTGAATCGTGTTTTTTGACAAAGTTGAGCATTTAAACAACATGTCATTACCGTCGATACTCCAAGATATCAACCTGACGGCTAACCGGAACCGGAAATGGGCTAATCTCGATTTGACAGTGTACTTCTTTAGATGATGAGAATTATAAGTGATGATGTAATGCACAAATTATATTTCATTTGAGAAAAACTAAAATATATTTTAAACTATGATATAAGAGTTTCCACCCTCAGCGGTTGGCATAATATTCGTAACCGTCACCAGTGATCGTTTTATTTTGAAAGCTTAACAGGAAACGCTAATAAAGTGTCAATGTTTCTTAACGCTAGATGGCGCTGAGGGCTAATTGAGTGTTCTTTTACCTTCTAAATATCGACAGTGCTAAAATATGCATAACATTTAGAAAATCCCTAAAAATATATATCTTCTATTAGAATTTTGAATTCTGATATTTGACTTTAAAACCAGCAGATCGAAAAATATAGTTTATACTATGAAGTTATAAATAATGACATATCATAACTTCCGATGGAAACCTTCAAAATAAACCAATCAGCCTCCCAAGTATGTAAACAAAGATGACCAAAACAATAATGAACTCAAGCGCTCAAACACATTACACAGTGCACATTACAGCTCTTAATATCTGATAACAAATGGTGGGTATTAATGTACATTAATGTAGATACCTCTATATATTATTCACACTGAAGATTATTATTATCACAGTGAGCACGACTACAATAGTTTGTGCTGATGGTTAAGTTTAAAATATATACTACTGCATATAATCCTGCTTTTTTACTAAATAAAACTCGGATTGAATTGCTAAAGTCTCTAGCTAGGGTTTGTGATTATTGTAGTTTTATTTGGAAATTCACATCCGGGGAAGCTTCTCCGGTCAGTCTTCAGCTTGACAGAGCTGCTGCTCAATAAGACGGGGTGGGGGGAGGGGGGGGGTTCAGGTGCTGATAGGTGTCATAGAAAAATTTGCTTCAACCCAAAGACCCAGAGGCAAGAAGGAGAAAAAGAGACCCAAAAGGTAAGGCATGGCAAAGACAGAGAGGTCAGAACTTTTGCTTATATATTAAGTATTAAAATATATTTCTAACGTTGACTATGACAGCCGGTCGTTTTTAGTAAACTTTTTTGTTTTTTCTGTAAAACTGCGTGATATAACAGATTATATCGACAGCACAGATGCAAGATAATAAATGGCAATATTACAATATAAGTATGAGAAAAGATGTAAGTTTTTATTAAATCACATACCAACATTTTTTAACCGTGTTAATTATTCTAAAAACTGCTCGCTAGCTTGTTTCTCATACAATAATAACCATAATAATGATAATAATAACAACAACGATAATAATAATAATAATAATAATAATAATAATAATAATAATAATAATAAAAGTAACGCAAGTAAGATACAGTCAGTATAAAGGCAAACAAAAGCATGTAAATGTGAGTAGAATAAGGAGATCCTTCAACAGACAGAATAAAAATCTCAGTTAAAAGTGGAGGAGAATAGACAGCATGGATCCAAGATTGGAGAAAGAAAGATAAAGTTTGTTTTGCTTAATTTTCTCAGGATTTCAAAGGGTAGTGGTAGGGGGGAAATGACACCCAGTTACCATGGTAACAAATGTCCTTGGATAAAACTGTCCTCATATCATAGATTTACAACTGAAGTGTGGGCCGGAGCGACATGATGGTCATCATTTGTTGCTTTACTTTAATTAAAACCTGATAGCAGGCTGTTTGAAAGCTGAACAAGGAGAGATAAGTGTGACGACAGTCCACCGCATGGATTATGTTTTGGGCTGAAGAAACACCCTAGAGCTAATCGCAACTAGAAATACATGATTCCAACCTGAAACAGCAACTTGTCCTCTCTCTTGTAACATGGACACTTCAGATCATAGCAGAATGAGCTGATATTTAGGAGAGGTGTCTCCATTTTTGTCTCTGGGATTTGGGGGATTTAGCAATTTAGGAGAACGTATATAATTACAAACCTGTGACTGGTAATGAAAGGTAATGAAAGTCATTACCTAATAAAAAATAGAACTTGGGTACTTTTAAGGTTCAATTCTCCATCTCTATTACCTATTTATCAATTTAGCTTTTTTGTGCACGCAAAGAAGAATGCCAATCAAACATGTTTTTTTTACAAGCTCTTAAAATCTGTCTATCATTCATGACCTGAGCATTTCTTAAATCGTGCCTCTTTCTTATCTCCAAAAGAGGAAGCAGCAGTAACAGTGGCAGTGTGCAGAATGTCTCCAGTGGAGGAGGACCAGACGGCAGCCATGAGAAACAGGCACAGAGGAAGTGCTTCACTCTGGAGGGAAAGCAAAAGTGCTTCTTCGTGTGTTGAGGAAGTGGAGGAATCCCCACTCGAGTCAGGAGCCCAGTGCTGTGACACAGAGGAGGAGCGGGGGTCCACCCCCTGTGGTGCTGATGCCGTACGGGTGGGTGAAGGCATCACCCACCTGGCCGCGCCCGATGGAGGCTGGGGCTGGGTGGTGCTGGTGGCCACCATGCTGGTTCTGTCTCTGACGCTGGCCTTCCCCTCATGTGTCGGCATCTTCTACACAGACCTTCAAATGGAGTTTGGCGCCAGCAACACAGAGACTTCCTGGGTGCCGGCCATCATGACCGCCATGCTGCACGCTGGAGGTAGGGACGTCAGTAGATCCACCACACACAACTGAATATCTGTGTGTGTGTGCATCTCACCTTTATTTTTCCCTTCTGAAGAAGGAAATGACTCCTCTAGTTGTGATGAATGAAGTCAGTTATTTAAAAAATGTGCAGGAATAAGGAAAAAGGTGGCACATTCGCTGAACTTCATCCTGTGTAAAGTTATGAAGGAAGGGAGCAGTGAGTCAGGCTGTGATGAGTTCAGGGTCAGGCTTGAGCCAGGAGCCCATTGTTTCTGTCAGGAAAGTTCATTTGTTTTTTGTCTGTCTGCCTTCCTCCCTCCATCACTGCCTCAGCTATCAGTGCTTACACAGCTCTGCTGGTTACCTAGTTGTAAACGGGGTCAGTGTTGAAAATGAATAAATATCTAAATCTCCCAAGTGGCGCCTAGAGGCAGAAGCAAGGTCACATTTTAAGATACCCTGCGTGCAAAGCTGACAAGTTGGCATAAGGGGAATGAGACGACGAGGAGTTCAGCAGGTACTTTCACATGTGTGCCAGTGAAAGTTTGTCCTTCTTTGACTCTCATAGAAGATGTAGAAGAAGCTGATCTGTGCATTAATGCCTCTGTTTCTTGTGAAGCACCTGGGGCACGGGCCCTCGCCATGTGGTTCATATGATGAACGAAAGAGCATCATGTGAGCATATTGCACCACTTGATCTGTTTATTGCACATTGTTCATCTATATGACATTTCCTCTCGTGGTTTTTGCATGGATATGGCATGGCGCTGTCTGCAGTACACACAAGATACAAACATTTAACAGACTGAGATTTGTTTTGTGCCTGGATCACAGTGGAAAAGGAGTCATGAAATGTCTGGTGAAGGGAGACAGGACATCAAAGAGCTGCAAAAGCCCACTAAGCTGATTTAGATGTCGACTTTATTTGATAACTCCGCACTTAAGTAATGTGTTTGGCATCATTCGGGTTTGGTCAGTCAGGAAATGAGTTTTTATAATTCATTTTTGCAGCATATTTTCCACATTTTGGCCAGAGTAGAAAGCAGATACCACCAGGGCTGTTTTGTGTTTTTGAGAATACAGCAGAGATAAGAGGAAATTAATTAAATCCCTGTTATTGAGCCCTTTTTACTTTTTTGTGAGGCCTCATTTCACTGTTCAAAAATAAAACACGTATGCAGATCAGGATGATTTGTGTTGCTAATAAGGACATTGTTTTATTGTGTAGCTTTCTGTGAACGTGAGCTTGTCGATTTGTATCTGAAAAGGTTGACGTAAAATTAAACGTTACTTCACTGATAATTACATTATAATCCATTTAGAATAATGAACACAGCCCCTTTGTGTTTGGGCTGCATTTGGTGTATTGTTAGTTCATACTGAAACAGTACATTAGTCATTGTTGTATTATTTTCCTGTGGTCTTTTGTGGATTTGTATAAGGGATGAAAATGTCAGTAAATACGAAGGATTTGTGACATTCATGAATTTTAAAGATGAAACCCCACCCCCATGTCTCCACAGGTCCTTTCTGCAGCATGTTAGTGGAGCGTTTTGGTTGCCGGGTAACAGTGATGTTGGGTGGACTCCTGAGTGGACTGGGCATGGCCTTCTCCGCCCTGGCCAGGACCCTCACTGACCTTTACATCACCAGCGGCATCACAGGTGAGGAGCCGCACACGCCCTCAAGCCCCAAACTTCCACCACTCTCACGTCAACTTATCGGACTGCCTTTACCCCTCCTCCTCAGGACTGGGGTTCTGTTTTTCTTTCCAGCCCTCTGTGACCATCATGGGCCACTACTTTGTGCGCTGCCGGGTCTTTGCCAACGCGCTGTCGTCCACTGGCACAGCTGTGGGACTGAGCGTTTTACCCCTGTTCGCCAATGTCCTACTCGGTCGGTTCGGCTGGCGTGGCAGCTTCCTGATTCTGGGCGGGGTGCTGCTGAACTGCTGTATATGTGGCGCAGTCATGAGGCCCGTCGCATCAGGACCAAACAGACGCAGACCCTCTCAGGTTTCGGATGAGCCGGATAACGTTTCATTGCAGCAGGAGACAAACGGGCTAAAGGACGGCGTGAAGTCTGTCTGTCGTGGCTTTATAACATTCCTGCACAGACATATGGCCTTTGACCTGCTTGTGAGTAATCCTCGCTACCGTGCCTTTGCTGTGGGTGTGACCTGGATGGTGCCAGGAGCTTTTGTGCCCCTGGTCTATTTGGTGCCTTACGCTACGCACCACGACATGGAGATAAGCCGCGCTGCCTTCCTGATGTCCGTCCTGGGCCTGGTGAACATCGCAGTGCGACCCACGGCTGCCCTTGTCTTGGGCCTGCCGCGCTTCAGGGGCAGCAGGAGTTTTGTCTACGTGTTCGCCGGCGCAGTGCTTTTGAACGGGCTGAGCAACTGCATCTGCGGAGCGTCGGCCTCCTTCGAAGCCCTCCTGGTGTATGTGGTGATCTACAGCCTGTCCATGGGCCTGGGCGGCTCGCTGCTCTTCACCGTGCTGATGGGCACGGTGGAGATGAGCCGCTTCCCCTCTGCCCTCGGACTCGTCTGCATGCTGGAAAGTGGGACGATGTTGATTGGGCCACCCCTTGCAGGTACACACACATTTACGCGTGTCCATATCTTTGGTGGACTGAAATATCACAAGTAGTATCAACAGATTTCCACAAAATAATGCACAAATATTCACAATCACCAGAGGATGAAGTGAACCTGAAAGCTCTTATGTCTTTTGCTCTAGTGCCAGCACAAGGCTGACGTTTGTAGTTTGAGTGAGATAACTCAACAAACTGTAGTGCAGATTGCCATTAAATGTGTGCATACATTCTTGTTTCACTCCAGATGAGGTGCAATAATGTTTTTAAACCTCAGTTTGTCTAAAACATTAATGTTCAGTGTCACTGAAAGACACTGAAAGAAACAACAAGACACAAATGACTACAAATAACACAGCCGCGTTGTTTGTAATAATTTTCTCTGTATTCTCTTACTTTACTGTGCTGGGCCATTGACCTTTGGACAGTTGTGTGTCCAAAGGTTACTGCATTTATTAACATATGCCAGTTAGCTGTAAAGTAAAGTACAGCTGAGGCTGACAAGTGTTATTTGGGACAATGAGTTCCAAAAAAACCTAAGAAATGCTTCACATAGCTGTCCATTATTTATCATACATCATCTTCTGACAGCATCTAAGATGGATCAGCACCTCTTGGTCTGTCTGTGCTGTGTTAACAAACCTATGTTAGTTTGTTATATCCTGAGAGTTGCGTGCCCTCAGGCGCCGTGCTGCTCTTTGCCTTCCGCTCTCCATGAGGGCCACGGCGAGGCGAAGGTCAGTGGTGAAAGCTTCCTCGCTACTGTGTGTCTGTCTCCTCCAAACTCTGCCTGGTGATAAGAAAGAAACAGCACGTCGAGCACTTAAGGTGTAGCTCGAGTTTTCACTACCCTGGCGACCCTCGTGTGAGCCCCGCTGCTGCTGCTCAGGCTGCATATAGTTGAACGACAGGTTTTGCCCCGAGGAACTAAATTGCATTCAAACATTTTTTTTCATTTAATCAGTTGTTAATGAGTCTTTAGCCTTTAACTTAAAGCAACTTTATGTAACCAAACAATGGGGACATGCAGGTGCATTTTAAGTGATATCAAGACTGGAGGTCTGATGTATACCGATTATGGTATATGTCGATTAGTTGATCTTTTTATTGCTTATAAGCTGCTCCAATGGAGTAGTATCGTGCACACCAACCATTCACTTAAGTATCTTACCCCTACAATGACAGAATGAATGACAGAGCCTCCATTCAGTGTGCAGCCAACATTAATTATATCATATTTTACTGCAGAGCTTAGAGCAGAACTTGTGGCAGATGCTTTTGTGCAAAGTGACATATTTTTCCCCACACAGTGTATCAAAAAGGAACATTTTGTGGCTTAGTGTCATGCCCGAAGGACACTTAAGCATGTAAAGCGAGGGATCCAACCACCCACTCTACCACTAATGGATACTGACAGACACATGAGCCTACAATTTGTGATGGCTTAACAAAAGCTGAGAAATGGCTTATTCCAAGCAATGATCCAAACATGGGTGCCCAACATTACTTATATTGGGACTAATGTTTGGAAATATTAACATGAAACTTATAAAGGCACAGATTATAGTCAATATGCACCAAGTATAATGGAAAGGGAGGTAAGAGAAATGTATTTGCAGAAATTATTTACACTGTTTCCCCAAATTCCCAATTCCCAACACTGTAGAGGAATTATGTCTCTCTGGTCAGCTTCATGTTCACTCATTACTCCCTTTGCATTTCTCAGGCATGTTGGTGGACCACACAGGCCAGTATTCCTATGTCTTCTATGCATGCAGTGTGTGTGTCGTCTCCGCCAGTCTCTTTCTGGCCGGGTTCTTCTACTTCCTGGACGGTAGGACAGACGGGGAGGAGGAGGAGGAAGAGGAAGAGAGCGCAAGGATGCCATCAGAGCTCTATCAGAAACCTGTCGTAATCCTGGCTCCTGACTGCCAGCATGTCTCCTCAAATGGAGCTATATCAAGGAGCACAGTGTTTGTAACCAGTGTGTGATAGAAAAAAACCCCACACACATTTGTATAGCAGAGACACCAATCAGGGCATTAAAACACTGTATTGATGAAATGTGGTCTGGTAAAGCAAATATTCTCTTCAAATAGCCTGAGAGGTGTTTGAAATGGAAATTACACTTTTCTCTCAGCCAGTGGATGAGAGCCTATGTTAATGATTACATATACAGCAATAAAAATCTAACCAAGGTAAAGACAGGCGGGTAAGAACCGGCTCAGCCCAAAACACAGCGCTTTCTAGCCAGATATACCCAGAAAATGTTCAGGTCCGGGTGAACAGACTGGCTGGGTGACCCTAGGCATACATGTCAGGACAAATTTCTTCCTTGCTGCTGAGGTCCTGTGCTCACAGCCTCGGATCTGTGGAAGGACTAAAACACAGCAAGATTTGGAAATTATGCAGCACAGGGTTGCGCCGGTGGTGCCGGTAAGTTTACGCTCTTTATGTTCAGTGATCAGATGGCAACAAGGTGGCAGGACTTACTGACTTCAACAAGTTTGTTTGAAGTCAGTAGTGGTTTAATGAATGTAAATATGAATTCTGAGTTGGATGTTGGAGTTTGCATGTCCTCTCCGTGTCTGTGTGGGTTTTCTCAGGGTGTGTGTATGTGTGAATGTGAGCCTTGGAAACCTGTCCAAGGCATACCCCGCCTCCTGCCCACATCTACAACCCTATCCAAAGATAAGCACAATAGATAATAGATGGAGATATGTCATATTTAACATTTGTGAATGAGCCTTTAGCCTTTAATTTAAAGCACCTCAATTTAACCAATCAACAAACACTGCCAAAATACAGTTATGATGTTACTGAATCTGTTGGTCAATAATAACCAAGACATCCCATGCAGTCCATATTCCTGATCTATTGAAAATTAGACCTAAGTAGCATCTGTTTTTGAGTTGTGCGATTGTGTCCTGTGTCTGTTTTTCCCCAGTTGTAACAGAAATTCCCTGCATTTGTACACATTTTTGCCAATAAAACTAATGTGGATTCTGACATTGGTTCCCCACTGAGTACCCCACAACAATACAACAATGCACCCTACACTACATTCCATGAAAAATGTACTAAGATCATCATTATCCGTGAATTCTGGGAGGTTTGGTGAAAAATACTTTAATATAATCTATGATCAAACAGAACAATGAGGCCGAAAGAAGGAATTTCTGGCATTCTTGCTGAAAAAATACAAAAACATTTCCCTGGTCATTTTGGCCCACATGCATTCAACAACTAGCTGTACGAGCTATTTTTTTTCTACATTGTTGTTGGTTTAAGGGTGTTTTCAGTGCACTGAGAGAATGGCTTCTCAATATTGTATTTGTCTTGTTAACCCATGCTTGTATTTTTCTGCACCAGACTGAGACTGAACCGGTTTCACTTGGCATAGTTCATGTTTGTATCTTATTCATGAGGCTTACGTTACTGATTAAACAGCATTGTGTATTTGTGAGAAACAGATGTATTTAGGTTGTAATGTTTCAGTCAGAGTCCATGTACTACACTAGACCCCTGTGCTTCTTCCTGTGCCAGGTCTCTGCATGTGGACAGTCCCCCTCACAAACCCTCCCTGACCAGCAGCTATGTTCATGGTACCTCCTCCATCCCTCTGCTCCCCCTGACTGTAAGTCAGAGCCTGGAGTCCACAGTCCTGCGCTGGCCTGACCGTGAGGCTGTGGTGTTCCTGCAGGACGGCATCCGTAAGACCTTTGCACAGTTTCAGCAAGATGTGCGTTTCTCCATTTTGTGCTTTGAGTTGCTGCTTGAAGGAGTTTTCATGCGCGCGTCAACACTATTTTATGTTATACCACTGAGTATCTTATTCTAATGATAACCAAACAGACATTAAATTAGATCAACCTGTGAATCATTGCTTTTTTTAGTTGTTATTACCTTTGATTTCAATGTAAACTTTGATTTGCTAATATGGGCATAAAAACTAGGAACCTACATTGTAAAATGCCAGAATTTATAATGTCCGTGGGGAAGATTTATCCAATGTTTTTTTTTACTTCGTTGCTGCAGGTTGACAAGATGGCTGCAGGTCTGCTCGCTTTGGGCCTGAAGCGAGGCGACCGACTGGGAGTTTGGGGCCCCAACACGTATGAGTGGATCCTTTTCCAATTTGCCACAGCCAAAGCTGGAATTATACTGGTCAGTTCAGATGCTGTTTATACCTTTAAAAGCACATTTACAGCATGGCCTTGTGTTAGTCGTCCAATTTAACTTCAGCTGGATTACTGGATAAAATAAGGCCCTGTGCTGTGTGAGCAAACACCCTGCTGTCAGGTGCCAGTGAGCAGGACATTGGACCTTTTCAGGGACACGGTGCTTTGTATGTTTGCACTGTTGGTTTACCAGGTCAGTATAATTTTTAATTAGAGATTCATGCACAAATATGGCGTGATACACATGCATATAACACAGGTTATATCATGTGCATGATATGGTATTAAGTGTGAGAATATGGGTTGAGGGGCTGTTTAAATACATTTAATTAGAAAGATTTGCCATCCTTGCAGGTGTCATTGAACCCGGCCTATCACAGGAATGAAGTGGAACATACTCTTAAAAAGGTACAGTAAGGTTTGTTACAGGGTTGGTTCTTGAATTAATATAATGCAATATAAAGTATACGTCACAGGACCTGGTGCTCCTCCTACACCCCAGTGCTTCTGAATGTGGGTGTAGCTCCCTCAGCTGCTACCTGCCATAATTGTCACCACTTGCTCTCAGTTTGCAATCATCTGATCTACCCAGCCACACTCCCTTTATAATATTTCCTCATATATATACTGTTTTCATTGTAAAATGAATTCCTACACACAACTTTGTAAATGTTATATGTCATGTGCAGGTCCAGTGTAAAGCTGTGGTCTGCCCTACTCGCTTTAAAACACAGAATTTCTGTGAGACGCTGAGGGAAATCTGTCCAGAGATTGATGGGACGACAGTAGGCATGATCAGAAGCTCAAGGTTCGACAGAGCCAATATTAGATTTAATATATTTACTTCCTCTGTTGTCATTATGGGAGTAGTATATACAATAATATGTTAAATCGTTGGTTTTGAAGATGTGATATGAAGATATTTACTTGGATCTGTCAGGGTGCCGGACTTGCGGATGGTGATTGTGACA
>JAOXYL010000045.1:8714585-8729425 GCA_028564955.1 Terapon puta
CAGCCTCAGGTGCGAGTGTGTGTGCCCGTACCCTTGTACCACTGCTTTGGATCTGTGCTGGCAGGGATGAGTATGGCCGTGCACGGTGTCACACTGGTCTTCCCCTCCTATGGCTACAACAGCTTGGCCAACCTAGAGGCTATTCAAAGTGAAAAGTACTGCATGCTCATCCCTAAAAGTGCTTGCAAGTATGCAACAATGCACACTTTAATTTATCTGCGTTCATTTTGTTTCCCTCAAGATGCAACGTTGTGTACGGCACTCCCACAATGTTCACTGACATGCTCAGCCAACGGGATTTACACAAATTTGATCTGTCATCACTTGAAACTGGTAAGAGATTAGAAGGATAAAACATGATTAGTACATAATGAGCTTAGTGTGATATTGCGCATTTGAGGCATCCCTGTTTATTTATCCCTGTGCTGCTGTGTTTTAGGGATCATGGGAGGTTCTCCGTGCCCTCCTGAGATAGTGAGAAAACTGAGAACAGACATGAACATGAAAGAAATTAGTGTGAGCGGTTACATGTTTTTATTGATGCTGCATGCATGTTATAAAAGAAAACTCCACAAGGTATGCTCCAGCTTACAACAACAAATGTGTACGCCACGTTTCGACAGATCGTTTATGGGACCACTGAGAACAGTCCGGCCACTTTTTTGGGATTCCCACAAGACAACGAGGAGCTGAAGACAAATACTGTTGGATGCATCATGAGCCACACTGAAGTAAGCCTCATCTTTGGCATCAACTTTCACCTACGTGTCCCCATGACAACACTGTGACTTATGTCTGTGTAACTTTACCACAGGCTAAAGTGGTGGACCCTGATACGGGGGAGATCGTCCCTCTGGGGGCTTTAGGAGAGCTGATGATCAGAGGCAGCTGTGTGATGCACGGATACTGGGAGGATCCGGAGAAAACCAGTCAGGCGATCTGCCAAGCTGGCTGGTACAGGACTGGGTAAGCTACAGGGACTGATGCTCACTTTATGTAAGATCAGTGGTGGAGGAGGTATCAGATCCTTTCAGTCCTGTGTAAGTGTTATCAGCAAAATTAAGCATAAGTATCAAAGGTTAAAGTACTCTGGAGTAAAATGGTCTTTGTTTGACTTTATATAAGATGTGTTTGAAGTAATGTTACTGCTGCATGAATGCGTAAGTTGAATTTTATTTATGTAGATGTTAAAGGTTGGCATTATTTACAGTGAGGTAGTTAAATATACAACAAGACATTATGGTTTATAGTGTTGTTGCCCTGTCAGTATCTAAAAATTCAATTTTTTCTGAGCTCTGTAGCAATGTGCCCTCTAATGTGTAGAAGTATAAAGCTGCGCAAAGTGGAAATACTTCAGCAAGTAAAGAACAAGTAGCTTAACATCTGTACTTGAGGACTGAACTTACATGTAGTACATGTTAAATTCCAGTATTATACACGTGCTTTCATTCTACCTTTCTACAGCGACACGGCCAGTCTGAACGGTTCCGGCTACTGTCGCATCGAAGGACGCTTAAAGGACATGATCATCCGAGGGGGGGAGAACATCTATCCCGCTGAGATAGAGCAATTTCTCTTTACACACCCCAAAGTACAGGAGGTGCAGGTGAGACTGAGGACCACTGGAGGGCAGCAGAAATCTGAAAATTGTCTCCAAACAGCTGACCGCAAAGATGGTTAAACCAAAGTTGTTGTCTCTCCAAATGTGGGAATCTCTAGAGATGTTCTTTATATTGTTACTCCATGAGAGTATATGTTATATTAATCTGAGGTCGTTTGTTTGTCAGGTGGTCGGAGTGAAAGATGAGCGGCTGGGCGAGCAGGTGTGTGCCTGCATCAAGCTGAGGGAGGGCCACACCTCCAGTGCAGAGGAGATCAGAGCATTCTGCAAAGGCCAGGTGAGAAATAAAACTGCCAAAAGCTCCACATTTTCAAAGCCACAGCTGTACAGTTTTGTGGATAGTTATTTGTTTGTTTTCCCTCCCTAGATCTCCCACTTCAAGATCCCGCACTATGTGATGTTTGTGGACAGCTACCCCCTGACAGCTTCTGGAAAGGTATGATACATCTGCTAATTATCGAGATGGCTGCAGCAATTTATGTTGACCGCTTTGATAAATATACTGTAATGACACTGAAACGGCTGCTACTTTGTTTTTCTAGATCAAGAAGAACACATTAAAGGATGACATGGAGAAGAAATTAGGCCTTTAATTCTGTCGGCTGCTGGATTGTCATTCCTTGAAATTCTACTTCTTGTTCAGATGTATGGCAACACCAACATTACACTCCTCCGCTTTGTTATTTGTAATGTTAAGATAAACGTACAGTGAGCTTGTATCACGTTTACATCATGATTGTGTCATTATTAACAGTCCTTTAGGGGGAATTTTTAAAAAAATGTCTAGCAAGTGGACCTTTTGCTGTATCATCGAACCAAACTTAATTATAGTACATGAGCCAGACTACACAACATAATTATCATCTCAATCTTTATTTACTTAAACATTTTGACAAACATTTCGATATCATAGCACAATGGCTTTAACCATTCATTATCTGAACATGCCATACAGACTCTGAAATAAATAAGACCTTAATGTCAGTATGTACAAATGTGGTCGGCAAAATTACCATCTTACAAGCTATATACACTGACCGTAGAACTCACTTTAGTAACAGGCTCAGAGTGCCCAAAGTGACATCTCATATAATCAAATAAAATACTAAAGGCTTCAAATTATGCTTGAAAATGCCAAGATGGCGACAAAAAGGTCTGTGAAAAGGGAGAATTTTGAGGGATTTAAACCAAATTCTGGGGTGGAAAATGAATGCATTGCCAGTATCCAACCTGCTAAAAATCCAAGAGTCAAATTAACATTAGCTTCACACAATAACAAAAGATCAGTAAATGTGCTGCATGACACAAAGGCCACAGCGGAACATGAATTCACGCACACCAGCCAAAGAGCACAGACGGTCTCATAAAGGATCCTTGAGTTTGGTTTTGTTTTATGCAGTATCTTCATGTGCCAGTCTCGAAAAGCCAAATTCACTTACGTATGTTTGGATAATTGCCATTTTATCAGAATGAGGTAAATGAGCCTGTCATAAGATAAATAAAAAATGTCTATAACATTTAACATTAAAAAAAAAGGCAAAACTGCTCCTCTGAAATGTCAATGGATGCCCACAAAGGAAACACAGACAAACAAAACCTGTGCGGAGCAGTTTGTTTAAGTGCGGGTTGAACCCAAAGGACAGAAGCAGCTGACATTTCCTTAAACGTGGAGGCTACTTTCAATTAAATTACAGCAAGTAGCCAGTAACAAGAGGAACGACTGTGCTGCGGCTACATGGCTTTGAACGATCAACATTCACTTCAGTCATGAATGTGGGGTCCGCCTACGCCCCCACATTACGTATGCACACATGCAAGAAAACAGCAAAAAAAAAAGAGAAACATTGCATCTTAAAGCATACTGTGAGATAAATTAGTAACTATAAACATATCCCTTTTTTAAATATAATACATTCTAAAATGAAATTAGTTGAACTGTGCAATTTAAGTGAAAATACGGGAAGAAAAGAAGAGGAAGCTTTGGTCAGTTGAGGACCTTTTGTCAGGGATAGTAGTTTTACAGTGGAAATAAGAATATAACGGCGCCATTTCAGACATCAAAAGAGCAATGCACTCGGCGGTGACATTCATACGAGCACAACACAGCTTCAGGCACATGCATGTTTGTGGTAGGAAGGTACGCGACGTGCGCACCAACTCACAGATGCATTCGGAGCTGCAAAAACCGAAGGCCAGTTCATTGTAAAGCTGGGCCTCTCTTTCACACATCACATTCAGAAAAAAAAAAACAAAACACAATCTCATAACAGGCAAACACGCATGTCACTCTCCCTTTCTCACACACACACACACACACACACACACACACACACACACAATGTAATGGTCTTTCAAGAGTCCTCTCTGTTCCCACGTCAGGTGGATAAGAGCTTCCGTGGAGGTCTATGTGGCGTTGGTAGGGGACGGGGTGGGGGTGGGGATGAGGCGGGGGTGGGTTCACACGCTCAGTGGCAGCATCCCCGGTGGAGACACGGCTCTGGATGTTGCAATGGAGGTCAAGGAGCTGGGGTCCAATCCGTTAACGGTCCTGCATGTGGACCGTGTACAGTGTTAGCAAACACACGCAGACACACACAGGGAAAATGCAAACATGAAGCAAAATGCACGTTTTTAGACTCACGTTTTGTCGAAGTATGTGGTATGTAGGGAGTGAGAGAACTTGGTGGCGTTGCTGTTAATGAGTGTGCCGTTGTCTTTGGAGTAATTTTTTCTCGCTGCCTGGTCTTTGGCAAAGTTCCTGCAGGCGGCGAGTTTGGACTCCAAAGCCTGGT
This sequence comes from Terapon puta, assembly GCA_028564955.1. Lineage (NCBI taxonomy): Eukaryota > Metazoa > Chordata > Actinopteri > Centrarchiformes > Terapontidae > Terapon > Terapon puta. The sequence goes on from JAOXYL010000045.1 coordinate 8,718,999, forward strand.
CACAAAAAGAAAAAAAAAAAAACAGAAAGAAAAAGAAAGAAAAAATACAATATTTATTTAGTCTCATCACAAAATATTTCTGTTCGACCTGAGGCGGAGGACGCGCTGTTCCTGTGCGTTCTGCAGCCTAGTCAGAATTTTAAAGCACTGTTTGAGATCACTTTGCCCCACAGATGCAGAGAACAAACAAGCCCTGCATGCGAAGAAGCTAATGGATCTGTGTATTGAATTAAAAGGGAGTAATACTCACCCCAACTTTCCTCAGGAGATCGCCGACGATATTAAGAGCTGAGATTCTAGCAGAGGGGGTGAGGGACGAGTTTCCACAGCCGTTGGTCAATGCTGCACAGTCACACAAGCGACTATTAGTCCGCGCGTTTTTGAATTTACAGTTTCATATGTGCGATAAAAGAGTAATTAATACCGACCTTTTGTGCTGATGAACGGGTGCTCTATACTCTTTCCTACAGGTGTGGCCGGGAGGGATAGGGAGGCCTGTACAGCAGAGTCCATCTTGTCGATGTCTAAGGTGGGCGAGCTGGGTGCCGACATGCGGTCTGTAGTCCGCTCCCGTACTGCCAGCTCCTGCCTCAGATCTGGGGGAGACAAGAGGCAAACTCTTTAAATACCCTTTACACAGACAGTCAAACAAACAATGGGCAGAATAAAAACCTTTGAGCTTTGTCTCTACCTCGTGCTTCGTCTTTCAGCCGCTGCACAGACACCAGGAGAGACTCTTTTTCATCCAGCTCGCTTTCCAGGAAGGCATTTCTCTCAATGGCCTGGTTCAAACGGCCCTCAAAATCCTCAAGAGACACTATTGTCGCCCTGGAGGTTGAAGAGCACAGCTGTTAAAACCTGTTTACTTATCTTCACGCAGTGTTTTGACCAAGATGCTCTGCCGTCAGTCTGACCTTTTGGCTCTCTCCAGGTCATCGTTGGCCTGCTCGAGCTCTCGTACGTATTTGTGGAGCTGCTCCTTGATGCTGCGCGTCTGACCCAGGTCATCCTCTAGCATGGAAATCTGTTTGTAGCTCTGGGCATACTGCTGCTCCAGCTTCTCCTGACAGAGGTGAACAGAGCGCAGAAGGAGAGAACAGCTTGTGAGGGCGTGTGAGGTGGGAAACAAGAACATCAAACAGACCTATTGTTCCAGTACACAAATTACACACAAGTGCCCCCCCACTGTTAATGTGACCTGGTGAATCGTAAGACAGTTAAGATGTTTTTCCACTTTATTCACTTTAAAAGAGCCTCTTTGTTCCCTGGGGAGGCCCTGAGCTCATTTGTCCTGTGGCACTTCATAGTACAGTTAATGGCAGAGCTGCGTGCCTGCACTGTGCTCCCCCCGCGAAACAAAGACAGGAGGGCATGACTCATGATCTCTTTACTTCATTTATACGCTTCGTTTTAGCATTAACATTAGCTGCATGCATGCTCACATGCTGGGCCATGAGAAAAATCACAATACTTTACTGATCATACATATGTATGCATGTATATGTAGTAATTCCTTCAGCCATGGACCACATGAGCACTGGATAAACTCACTACTATTCAGTCCTGCAGTGATTAAGAACCAGACTTGTCACTGCACTTTTCTATTTCCTTCCTCTTCATCCTGACATCCAATTAAGGAGTGCTGGAGGATTACCTCAGAGCATTCTTTATTAAGACCAAACATACGAATTGGACCTTGGACCTTGTCCTCAGGATCCAACAGAGATCAGATAACCTCTTAAGTAACAGTAAATTAGATAATTAGTGCCCTCACCCATAGACAATAAAAGCAAGCCGAATCCTGAAATAAGCTGCGTGGTCAGGCCTGTCGCCAGGCCTAGTTACCTTTAGGTTGGACATCTCGTTCTTCAGCCTCTCATTTTCACTCTGAAGGTCTCGGAGGCGGTGTTCGGCTTGACCGAGCTGCGCCTCCAACTCTGCTTCCAGCTCCCGGCTCCCTTCCTGGAACTCCTGAAGCTCCTCCTGGGCATCCTGGCAACTGGATGGCACACAAACACACACACACACACACAAACACAATGAGAAAAGATAAACAATCACTGTCAATTACTAGCTGCCCTGTTCACTGTCCACCATTCAGTTCTGCACAGCTGACTGGCTGAATGGCTCGTGGGCTGAGCTCTGGAAAACTGACTGGCTTTTGTCCTGTAAGATGAGCCAAGCTCGGGCATGTTCTAGCAGCTTGATCTCCAGTGGCCAGAAATAAACCCACAATGAAAAGCCAGTCATATATTTGGAGATTTTTAACCTTCAGTCCTGCCTCGGCCCAAACAGGAAACGTCTCGTGGCTCAGCATTGTCGAGTTAAGCACTCTAAATATATGTGGCCCTAAAGAGACAGCTGAACTGTGACAGTAGGTGCTTCGGAAGCAGCTCAGAAAAACAGGCCTGCTGTCACATACCCTCAGCTGTGGCAGGGGTCAAAGGTGAAAGGTGAAGAGAAAATAAAGGGGCACAGAAACAGGATGAGGACGCGGGCTAAGAAACAGGATGTGTGTATGTGCCGGTCAGGGAGGACTGCATGTAGAGAATCTAAAAACACTCCTGACGTGTGTGGAATCATTTACACAAACATTTCCTTGTAGAATAGGAAGGAAACATAGATCTGGGGGTAAACTAGATGGACCCCCCCGTGCGCACCATTCTGGAGATCAGCTGACAGTGATAATGGCCTCAGAGTGGCTCTACAGAGCGCTGGAATCCGTGAATCAGTTGTTGTGGCGGGGTCGTTCCACACATACCAGCACGACAGCGGCTGCTTCATCAGCACGCCGGGCCCTGTAACTTCCCTCTGTCACACTTTTCATACTTTAAAGTGACCAACGACAGCTCTGCGTGTGTGATGACAGACTTAAATGACAGAAGGTGAGAAAATGGACAGTGTGTGAATGCATTAACTGTGAAAAGGCCAAGTTGCCTTGTCACAGCAAAAGGGAAAAAGATTGGTTTAAAAATAACTTTTTCAAGGAGATAACGTTTCAATAGGTGACTAATAAACGCTGTTTTGCTGTCGAAGTGGCCCTGAGAAAATGTATGCACAAAAACATGTGTGAACTGTACACTTAGTGTTGTTTTTTTCCACGGGTTGAGGTTTTTCCCCTATGTACCCACAGCTGGAATTTCTGAGAAAACCACCAGGAGTTTAACCCTCTCTGTGCTGTTTTACACCTCCTTTGAGAGAACTATGGGGCCCAACTCAACACACATGAAAAGACAGATTGCTGCCTGTCCCAAGCTAGGCTGTGGTCTCTCTGTTTAGGAAACCAAAAGACGTAGTAACTTCCCCCTTTAAGCAAGCCACAGCTGTTTGCGGGCAGGGATTTCAAAAAGCTTGTCTAGTCATTCGCCTTATATGGCTAAACACAGGGCTGAAACTTTAAACAGAGACGTCCACAGAAACTTTGGCTGAAGATAATGAGGAAATTATTGTGTGATCACATCTTTCAGTCAAAACCACTCAGTCAGCAAATCAGCATCTGCCTGTTATGTAAGAGTGAGCAACTACAACTTTTTAAACAGAGTTTGTTTGATGCTGGTTGGAGTTTAGAGCGTTTACTTCATATGGGGAATTGCTGCCATCTGAAATTTGGCTGTTGCCTGACAGATCATAAAATAAAATGTGACACACTGTTATGCAACCCAATTTAGAAGAATGTGCTTAGTAGGCAAATGGCAATACAGTCCGTGTTCAAAAAGGGGAGAACATAACATGGACCCCAGCCTGTAGTCATTTATCAAGAAGTTACATACAGATAAAGAGGTCATACACAGGTCCACTGACACAGCAAAGAAATGTTAAGTCACGTTGCTTACTTTTTCTTGTATTTGAGGGCTTGGGACTTCCAGTAATCAACTTCCTCATCCTTTGACGAAAATTTGGGAATCATCTCTTTGTCCATGTCAGGGCACCCTGAGGATTAAAGATATATTTATTAGCCTCATAGCTTCAAGTAACATATTAAAAAAAACAAACAATGCAACAGTGGGGGAAAAAAAACCACAAACATGCTACAGCACTTTCACTTTTTGCATCCTTCGGTGTGTAGAATCGTGCACAGTGCATTCCTGACTTATCACAGAGCTGAACAACCAGATTAAGTCCCTCATTCCCCAACGGAGAAAAGATAGTCGAACAGATCTGCGTTTACTGGAAAGTGACAAACAAAGCCAGATCATGAGGACCGTTTCACCCCGCCGCTCCGAGGTCACGTCGCCCTCGGTTACTCACGAATCACTGACCACACCGCTCAGAAGCCGGGTTTTGATAAACGGGCCGAGCACCAACATGGCAAGCCTTTCTATGACTGTGAATAGCTTCAATGACATGTGTCCAGTCGCCTGTGGGGAAAAAAAAAAAAAAAAAAAAAAAAAAAGAGTGCTTCCCCCTCATTAAATTCTAACTTTACAGTTCAGTTCATGTGATGACAACAGAAATAATTCATTATCAGTAACACACACTAATTAAACAGATCACAAAGGTGTCTGTTGTAGCTCACTTCTGAAGTTTGACTCAAGTCTTAGAAGTCTTTTCATCTTCCGGTTTGGAGAAATAACACTTCTCTAGATGCCGTTCCTCTTTTCTGGTGAGCTAATAAACTTGCTCTGTGATCTACGTGGGCCAACGTAGGCAGCTTCCAGGAAGTTGTTAAAGACATCTGGACAGAGCAGCTCTGTGTGTTCGTGTGTGGGGGCTACAGCTGCTAAACACCCGTCTCTCTAGCTCCAGGAATATTCATAATCCGAACAGAGATTTTATTAAGGATTTCCTTCATATACACAAGACACCCAGTGGATGTAGCACAGAAAAACCTTTCAGTCAGACGGAAGAACGGGAAAATGATGCTCAAGGGGCTTGAGAAAATTTGGTTTGATTAATATTTAAACTGTAAAAAAAGCTAGCTCGTCTGGCGAGGGGAGGGGGATGCGTTGTTTTCCTTTGCCGAGGAGAAGGTGGTCTAGACTCAGCGGGATCCAGACGCAGGAGCCGGACCGCACGCTCTTCCCGTTAGACATTCCTCTGGAGTGGCGTCATCAACAACTTACTCGCTACAGGCCCCTCACGTGTCAACACACTACTTCGGAAATCACCAAGAGAAACTGGAGACCAAAATACAGCACGGGTGGAGCGACGGGAAATGTTCCTGAGCTGACATAATGCGTAGGTCGGGCATAACATACGATACAGGGAGAGCCTTGAAATCTCTTGAAAGAACAACCCAAAAGACGTCTTCAGAATAGACACAGAAATCAGAACGGCCAAGCTCTCAAGAAAACAGAACAGACCTCTATCTGAGTGGGATCCAGTGCTTTCTATTGATCAGGAAACAGTTTCCATGGTGATTCAGATCAAAAGGGAAAAATCACCTCCTCAATGGGGGAAAAAAAGGAAGGCCATTTATTGGCTCAAGGACAGGACACTCTGAACAGGCAGGGGTGACGGTGATACACCCCCCTCACATACATCCTCTATATCACATTAACAGGTCGAGTGCTGAGACGACAGCTCCTGTTATCTCCTCTGGAGCGGTTTCAGCTTGACCCCCCCAGTGGATCTATTTGTCCACTGTAACAATACCTGGAAAATGTAGGGCTCAAAGCCAGAAAAAAACCCACAAAGAAGATGATGGTGACACTTTAAGTGGAATCCTCTGGAAATTACAGACAGGGGAAGGCGGCGAGGAGAGTTTCCTTTCCTTTCCTTTCCTTTCCTTTCCTCATCTCTCATTCCTCTTTTGTTGAAGATGACTAAGTGCTTAGTAAGAGGTCAAGGCGCCGACACTGATGTAGTCACATTTTTGCACTGGGGCCTGTGAGAGGGGATCACACACACCTCTTTGTAGTCTTACTGGTTTGCTCTCATGTGAGGGATAATCTACGGCTTTACAGGGTGTGGTGTGGTGTCGGTCATGGTGTTTCCCCCCGAACTGGACTTTTAATTTGATCCCTTCTGTTGTGTGTTAGCAGCAGGTTCAAAATAACCACACTATTTAGCTAAGTGATCATCAAAAAGCAGCAAAATGAGGCTCTGTTACAGAAATTAAACTGGCATGCATCCTAAATATTACCATTTTGTACATTTCAGCAAATAACCATAAAGTGAAGCACTTTAAATTCAAAGACAGGCTTTTATTTTAGACATTTATGAGGCCAGGTTTATCTGCACAGGCTGTCATTTTTGTAAGTGGCTAATAAAAGCTGCTGTCAGTGTGTGGTCATCTGATACTGCGTGGTGTGATGACAGAGAGGAGCTCAGGTTAAACCAGCACCCTTCACAACGTTAGAGGAAAATAAATGAAAAAAAACACGACATAGCAACAGAACTAAAGGGAAAAAAGGCATTTAAAGTAAAAAATAAATAAGTAAAATAAAAAAAAACGCGAAAAGCTGCCGACATTTAAACCGAGCTCGAGCTGTCATCGCGCGGATGAACGCACGAGCCGGCACAACGCACCGAAACCGGAACATTTTCGTGATTAAATTCGGTACCTGCTCATGTCAAATCGGTGTCCAACAGTCTTCAGGTGTCGGCAGGTCACCTTCCAGCCGGCGGTATAGCCAACACGCCTCTCTCCTGCCCGGGCCTCGGCTTGCACACTGAACTCGCCGAGCTCTGTTTAGGAAATTGCCAACGCGTCTCCCGGAACCGACGTAAATCCTGACAAGGACCGTACGCGCTGACGTAAGTCGCGGTTACGTCAGAATTGGGCAGGGCCGCTGTAGAAATAGAAATACTAGAATGAGCCGCACCTCTTTTTTTATTGTCTGTTTATGTTTGGACTGTAGATACGCAGCCTACCAGACTTTCCCCACAGTGACCACAAGGTGGCGTCTGACCTCCAGAGAAGACTCCACACAACAGAGGCGGACAGACATCAAGACAAAGACCATGATGCTTCTGAATGGATGAATAACTCTTTCAGTGCTATGGTAGTTTATTCATTCAGACCAGGCCCCGTTTCTCTGTTAAAGTCCTTTTTTTCAGCCTGTGAAACAACACTAAGAACAGAATTTCCAAAATTGACGGCATAAGCAGAGGTGTAACAAACATCTGGACCCTGTACATGGGCATCCTCTGTGGGCGTCTCTCTGCATACACAACTATTTATCCTAGTATCTTTGTTGCCACCCCCCACCCCACCCCCAACTCACCTTTTCCCCCAGTCCTGCACACCTTCATGAGTCAGATCTTGGCGGATGCAACATACAAAGAAGATATGCAACGTGAACAATAACACTCCAGATATTATATATATACTTCTATAATGTCCCATTCTAGAAAAAATAAAAACAAACATTTTAACCGCTTCTGCAAAAAAAGATTATGTACAAACGTAAAAGGACAACATACATTTGCCATTAAAGCTCTTCTCATTCTGATTCACTTAAATACACTCTGTGTAGTTTTAAATTGTGTGTTTCCCTTATAAACCTGCATGCTTTACAAAATGTTATATTTTCACTCATTTTTCCAAAAATGGCCCTTTAATTCCAATTAGGAGAATGTGACCCTTGACCTGTTTATTACTGAATCAATGGGAACACACACGAACACATAAAGGGACAATTAATAAACTTGAGCATGACCTACGTGGTAAACGAACGATAACGAAGGTCAGTGACTTTGAAAAACACCACCGGTTCATCAGATGTTTAAGTTCCTAAAAATGCTTAAAGAATGTGTGCACATGGAGAACACGACATGCGAACCAGCTTGGCCACTTGAACTGCCAATAATGCCTTCGAGGGACCCAATCAGTCAAGTCGCGGCAGCCTCGGGTGGCAGGCCCTGTTTTACAAGGCGCAGCTCGCCTCCACCCACAGACAAAAGTGGAGAGAAAAGTCGCGCGCCGAGAGAAAAGGAACAAGGAACAATCTCCCAACTCTCTTTCTGATCGTGGTTGTTTTTGTGAGTCTTATTCCTCCTGTCCATGGCGTTCTACAAGCAGGACAGCCAGGAGGACGCGCGGGAGTGCCCGGTGTGTTATGAGTGTCTGTCGGGCACGGAGAGGACGCTGAGCTGCGGGCATGTGTTCTGCCACGACTGTCTGGTCAAGACGCTGGTCAGCATCAACAGCGATGGGAATATCAAAGACACCATCGCCTGCCCCGTCTGCCGACACCTGACGTTCATCAGGAGGCAAAAGGAAGCGCTGGTGTCCCTCGCGGCGAGCAAGGACCCGGGTGAGGCGCAGACCCTGGAGGTGCCTCTCCCCGCGCCGCCGGGGCAGCTGCAGGGCGCACGGCGCGCCTCCGGGGACGCGCTGCCGGCGGGACTGGACCGGATCCCCCGCTGCTTTAGGTGGCTGACCGAGCGTGTGCGCCGACAGAGGCTGATCAGCCCCAGCCACAAGGCCTCGCAGATCTTTATCATAAGCGCTCAGGGGCGACCCATGGCCGAGGAGGACGCGCTCAGTGTCGTGCTGACTGTGGTGCAGCCTCAGCGCAGGCGGAGGCGCAGGATCTGCACGACCGCGCGCTGCCTGTTCGTCCTGCTGTCCGCCTTCACCGTGCTCGCGCTGGTGGCAGCCACTTTGCCCTGGATTCTGCTGGCATAGCCCCGCAGATGTGCACGGACGCCTAGATTATGAAGTGCCAACAGGGGATGGTGAAGTGACAATTCACGGGAAATAACTGGTCAGCCACTGAATGAAGCAGCTGCTCTTGCCATGCAATGAAGTGTGTGAAGGAGTTTATTTGTCTGACTGATGAAGTGAATCTGGTGGCTTGTCAGTGTATTGAAATCGCAGGTGTTCAGTTTGCAACACACTCTTAAGATGCGTTCAGTGTCATCTTCTTCCCTGGTTTTGAGGAAGTTTACAGGCATGCCTCTGTCCTTTATGTTCATTACCAAGCAACAGTCTGACAGAAAACCTAGACAGGAATGCAAAACAAAAGACTTTTCTGTGTATCATGTTCTGCCTGTTTTATGTGAAGCATTTTCAAAGGACATCCAGAAGTTTCTGACTCCAGTGCGAGTGAACATTTTGCAGCTTTTGATATCAGCAGCTGAAAAAGAGTAGCAGAAAAAAAGCACGACAAAGAAACATTTAACGTGACTTAACCCTTTTTCTGTTAAACCAGCTCAGGTCATTGTTGAGCCGCCCTGTTGTTGGATACGCTGTTTCCAAGCAACTTGAAGGGGCGAAAACTGGAAACTGCAGGGCAACGACACCTATCCCACTGTGCAGGATTGTTTCGTGTGACAGAAAAACAAGAAGGGGTTGCAATTTTTCACAGCGAGACATGAGCTCAGATTTGCGAAGGAACGAAGTGCAGTGAGGAGGAATCCTGTTAAAAGAGTCAGGGCATCATGTTGACAAGAGTTCTCACCTCATCACATCACAAGGGAAGATGTTAGACATTTTAAAACACTCTCATCTTTATTTCAAGCATTCATTTCTCACTGATGATGAAATGGAAAAGAAGGTGTTTAACATATAGTTGGGGGGGTTATTAGGCCCTTTAGTGTCATCACACACAACATGAGACTGGCCCTTGTAGTGGGTATAAAGATGGTGTAAACAGAGCCACCTTAAAAACATTCAGTGAGAAATAATTGATGGACCCATGGCAGTCTGAAGGAGACAGAGCAGCAGGTAGGGATGAGCTCTGCCTGGCTGATTTGCTGTAAGGAGATACACTGTTGGACTGTGGCATTAGATTACCATCGGCACTTTAAGAATCCAGAGTGAGACCGGCCAGAGAAACCTGCGTTATGCAACGCTGGGTCTGGAGATTTACAACAAAAGAAAAACTAGTTCTTAAAAGGAGTTTTGACAGTGTCACCACCATCCTGACAAACACTCCCAGTTTCCTCCTGCGGCTGGCTCTCAGTCATCCTGCTGGGCCAGTCCTACAGGTTGCACACATGAAGAGGCTTCTGCTTTTCAGTCATACCTGGTTTCTCCGAGTGTGGGAGGAGACAATAATGATTTATGTCATTTGATGAATCACACTTTTTTTCTCCTCTTTTTAATTTTTTTCAAGATTTAATCACTGTTGGTGACTTGCGTGTCAGTGAATGCACCTTAAGCTTGTAAGTGCACAAAAGTCACTGATTCAAAGGCAAAGAGATAATAGCTGAAAGATTAATCATGCCAGCAATTTGTTCAGGTCAAAATGATGACAGTATCAACTGAGAGAAAATTGCTCAAAGAACAAGAACCTGCTGTCTGGACTTTCCACCAGTGTGTTCTCATTGTAAGAAGGACTTACATCTTTAAGTAAAGGTACAACAATTAAAAAAATACTCCCACATTAAAAATCAGTTTAGAGGTGTTACTGGCACAATGTACTTGTTCCCTGTGATTTATACATTATTAAATGATATATTATTAAGTTGTTAAAATGTATGCATTGATGCATATGCAGCATTTTATACAATATGGAGCCAGTTTCAGTTACTTT
>JAOXYL010000045.1:8729525-8744436 GCA_028564955.1 Terapon puta
ATTATTAAGTTGTTAAAATGTATGCATTGATGCATATGCAGCATTTTATACAATATGGAGCCAGTTTCAGTTACTTTTTGTGACAAAGAGGCAAATATGATGTGTTGAGAGATGATTAACTATGTGCTTTTAGCTCTACGGGTCTCTAACAGGTATTTGAATAAAACCATGTGAGAGGTTTTTAGGGGAAATGTCTCATCTCTTCTAAAAACTCATACTCATCAAAGTAAAGCCTTTTTTTTAGGGTTGACACAAAAAAAGTTATGTTATATTTCTTTGAATATATAAATATATTTTTGTACTTATCATGTGTTCTTATGTGAAGTCTTAAAAAGAATCGTAAAAAAGTTACAACTGATCATAGCATGTAGTTAGGTTAACAGTTTGATAGTTTCCTCTAGAAAGGTATAGAAACATGATAAAAGAAAAAAACAAAAACAAAATGGAAATACTCAAGTAAAGTCCTTCAAAATTGTACTTGAGTAAATGTACACAGAAAAATCATCAGACAGCTAATTCACTTTGTCGTCACGGATCCACTGTCTAATGCAAAGCAACAAGACTGAAATAAAACCCACATGAACAAGGTGAGATTATTACAAATGTAGAGTTTAATATATATATTTATTTCTGACATTCTGATAAGGATTGCAGGTAGGCTTCACAGTACACACTGTGTTCCACTTGATATGCTAAGCAGAGGAGGAAGGGGTGGGCATGGTGGGCTTGACAAGCGGCAGGTTTTGTTTGTACACTAGTAGTGAAAGCAGAAGGAGGCAGTACATCCACAGGCAACATCCACTCCTCTACCGTATTGCTCAAAAAACCCCCAAAGGACCATCCACTGTGATCCACATTCTCTAGAGTCCATCTTTACATTTTACCCCTCTTACAATCCCTAAAAAGACAGTGATTGACACAAAACGTGGATTATCAAAAGACTATCTAAGCGCATGCATGACACTTCTTCAGATTTTCCTCTTTTTTTTTCTAGTTTAAAACCACCCACCCCCCACCCACAAAATGTAAACAAATTGAGCTTTAGACCAACATTTTTGATGGTGAGGTGAGTGAGGAGATGTAGGTCTACAGAAGTTATTAAAACGCTCAATAAAACTATGCAACGGTGTACCATTTGGTGCAAAGGGTGGCTCCTGTGAATATGACGTTGGAAATGGTGGCAAAGTTCATTTACTGGCTGAAATAAGACATGTGATGTAATCATGACTTGTGTTTTGAGGGAGGGTACAGATGTTTTTTTTTTTTTTTTTTGGTTTGTTTTTTAATCTTATTTTCAGCAGCATAATTACCACACCTATAATGAATATGAATGCATGCTTTTAGGTGGCTGTAGGTCCCAGTTATGATGCACAAAAGCATTGCAGCAATACTGCCCCATACTGATAATAATACATGCCAACAGGCCCGAATTAACCTTCATTCAAATACAAGCTTCCATGTGCCTGTTAGTTATTACAAAATCAGGTAGCCTACCGTTTGAAATCTGAGTGAGTCACATTCAGAGAGATACCCCTGCCTCCTTGTATAAATGTATGGATCCAACACAGAAAATAAAACCTCTAGTACACATTAATTATGCCTATAGTTCCAAAATAACGACCAGTGTGAGGGCACTTGCAATTGTTGTCATACAGTATAATCACCACAACTACCGATATAATTATCAACGTCACCAAAATCTTCATAAACATAGTCCATTGAGAACACACACTGAGGCATACCATAGATCACTTTTGGAGAGAGGTTAACCTAGAATTCATTTTGTCAGAAGTAAACTCACACTTAAAAAATAATAATAATAAAAAAAAAACCTTAAAAAAATTGCTTTGCAATAAAATTAATGGCTTTTTTTCTGTAGGTTTGGGAAAGGTGACTTTGACCACTTTTTGGGCTGAGGTGGATCAGTAAACACTGTAATTGCACTTTAATCGACAGAATTATCATCCTAAGACCTTTTAAAAAAGTGACACTGCAGTTTCTGTTATCTGATTAATTTGAGATACTTCTGATTAATCGCCTGCGGTGAGAATAAAAACCACGAACACGACAATTCTTGACTTTAGAGGTGATAAAGCAGGTGTGTCGAATTTCGCTTTTCTTATTAAACGAGCACATATTCCTACTTTGCTATAGTCAGTCCAACAGTATGGACTTGGGCCTACATTTATCCTCATTATGTGCTAACTAAATGGTCCAAGTGTGATCAGAGTCATGTAGACTATTTACACAGATTTTCATTACACAACTGATTGAAAAAAGGAGAAAAGACAGGGCATTGGTGTGCAACTTAGTTAGTGCTCTAGCATATTTGAAGTCAAAGCTCAGGAGACAGAATTAGAAAGACCAAAACTGATTTCTAGCAGAAAAAACATTCTGCATTTCTGCTGCAGCATCGTTGTTACCTGGTGTTAAAGAGAAACATTATGAATCTACAGTAAACCTGTTCACTGTGTGCAGGGACAAAAATAACATCAAGTTTTTAATCATTACATTTCTACACATGATAAATATCAGCACATATATTATTATTATTATTGTTATTATTATATATATTCAAGATATGCATTTTACATATACTTTTCCTCTCATTTATATACATCGATTTATGTACAGTCTTTGTATTTACACTAGGGGTCAAAGGTCACTGAACCTGAAGCACTTGAAACAAGGTTAAGAGAGAGAATCATACGAACCAAAAGGCAGTGTAGTCATCCATCCATTATCATCAGACTGTAACAGCACATGGGTGGTCTAAATTTACTCTCCGAAGACAACAATGACAGAAACACTCACACGAAATAAAACACTGCCACTCTGAGGCCCTTGACCCGAAGCAGGTTCGCTCGCGTCGGCTCGCCATGCAAACACGCCGCGGTGCTTCCTCCAAAACTGAATAAGAGATGCAAGTTCAAAAGGTTTAATTTACAGTAACATTCTTCTCATACTGTGCTGGTATAAAGTGAGTTAAAGTGAGGTTACCTTGTCTGAAGGTAAACGTCAGATAAAGAACTACAGTTGTAAGAAGTGATAAAGGAGGGGGGGAAGTAAAGACTGGGGGTGACAATAAGAATAAAACTGCATTAAATGTCTCATCCTGCATGCAAAACCTGCCTCCAGGGCTCAGCATTTTCCCTAATGTGCACAAAGATTGAATACCCTGTGAGCAATAAAAGCAGACTGCTCTCTCACTCTGCCTCTCTGGTTCACCCTGAGGATGGGCTTCGCTCCTAACCGTGTCAGGCTCTGAGTTTCCCTAACCGAAAAAAAGTTGTTCAACTCGTGAGTATCATATTGCAATTTGATTGCATGTTCTAATAAGGCAAATGAAAGAGAGAAAGAAGAAACAAATTGGAAAAAAGAAACTCACGGAAATACAAACCACTGTATCAAACAACAAAGATGAACAAAGCAGAGCAAAAAAAAAAAGAAAAAAAAGAAAAACAATTAAATTATTAATGTAATACTCATCTATATTCCAGTCTTTCCTCCTAAAGGCAACTGTTCCTCCACTATGGCATTTTGGTGGTTTTTTTTTTTTTCTTGTAGTCACATTTATGTACTAGCGAGCAACTGTAAGAGATGAGTTTCTTTGCAGCTTGAAGCAGATGTGTTTGAGTTCTGGTTTCAGGTGGGCATTGGTGAGGCCAGTGTGTGTGTTTCCATCAGGCCTTGGTGGCGACAGTTAAGAGTATGTACAGCCATAGGGGTGCTGGTAAGCTGTGATGCCTTAGGGTCAGAGGTCATAGAGTGGTGCTCTGGGGCTCCTCCTCAGGCACAGCGTCCCCCTCTGGAGAGTCTGTCACTGCCACGGACCTCCTGCAAGGGGCCCCGCTGAACTCATCGATGAGGCTGTCCAGATTGACATTGATGGAGGGGATTTCATAATTGAAGATATCTAATGGTGAGCATGGTGGGAAAGGTGAGTGTGATGAGCAGAATGGTGGAAATGGCGATGGTGAGCAAGAGGAGGCGGAGGAGGAGGAGGAGGAGGAGGAGGAGAAGAAGAGGGCGTATGATGATGATGATAATGAGGTGTAAAAAACGGAAGAGAGCAGAAATAATATTAATCTTTTTGAGTCTGAACTCATGGTAAGCGGCATATGATGTATTCCCTGATTGAAGTAATCAGTGGGTTACATGTGCTTCACATTCTACACAGGGATGCTCTCAGCGTGGTGCTAGTCACGCTGGGACAAACTTGGCAGCGACTATTGCGGCATATCACAGCTTTTCCCTTTTTTTTTTTGTGTGTGTTTGTGTGTCTTTAGAGACAGCAACAACAGATACTTTGTCAGATAAAATACAATAACAGGTCAAAATGGCTGCACAATGACACAGTACTGTACACGTTTACAACGATGGCCGGGTAAACCAACACAGAGGCAACAAGATGTGTGTGGAACTCTGTGGAAAAATGGCACCAGGACACCAAGTGGGCTTGAAGTCACAATGGAAATCTCATGAGGACCGGATACAGTGTTTGCTCTAAATATAGGTATTCTAATGCGCTGCTGCATTCGCTGGAAGCAGCAGGTCCGAGCAGAGACTGATGACGACTCCTGTGTAGGAATGAGATGGAGCGTGGTGGTGTAGTAAGAGGGAGCGGAGGTTATAAAAAGCGATGAACCTGCCAAAGGGAGGAGTGGGGGTTACCTGTGGCCCCCCGATACCGGTGGCAGGCGCGTTAGAGGGGGGATGTCTGCTGGCACAGGGCTGGGAATGGGGAAACGAAAAGGAGGGGGGCTTTAAGATGGACCTTTGGGTAAGCGTCGGCGTCTGCAATGTGAGCGCGGTGTGGTGCACTCTGGGAAGTCCTTAAGCCATGCGTTATCGGCTGAGCTACAACAAAGAGCAAAGACTCAATCGTGCCAACCTGCTTGAGAGGAAGTTGGGGCAACGTTCTGGTTTGAGAGCTACGGGTACGTTTGAGGCAGGCTGCAGGAGACCCCAGAGGCAGCCACAGCACGAGGCCAGGCAGTGAGATGGAGCGCATGGGGCGGGGACGGTCTGGCTTACCCTAAAAGTCCCCCTCACACTTAGCCCACACTGAATCCCTGGCCTCACACAGCTGCAAGGTACACAATAGTAGCAGGGGGAACAAGAGAATGATAAATATAACAAAGTGACAGAGCGATTGGTATATAATGACAGAACACCTCATCATCAGAACATCATACTGTGGATAGAATCAGGGGTTTGTCTGGCTAGATTTCCACGCCTGCTACGCGGTAAGAGACACCGGACTGGTGTGAACCGTGTAAGCCTCTGACCTACCTCTGCCGCGTGAGGGTCTGGGTAACACAGATAAACAGAGAGCACATGATGAATCTAATGGCAACTTTCATACAAGCAGGACGAGCTATGCTTCTCTGATGTTTCCACACATTACCCAGAAACATCATCACATAACACAAGCAATGAGTACATAGGTTCAGGAGGTCTGCTCACTACAGTAGCACAAAAACGCTAATATTTACATGGTATCATTCTCAGGCATCTGTGTCTAAAAGGCAACTTTTATTCATTCAGACATTCGTTTGGGAACAGTCAGTAAAGGGGGGTGGTATGTTTTACATCTACAGTCCTACAGAGTCCTACACTCGTCCGCCGTCTCCATTGGACAGAGCCACAGCGAGTCTTAGAGAGGGCCGCTGCAGCCCGACCTGTGGTGGCGGCGGGGGTGTTGTTGCCAAGGGTTGATGTTTACCTGTAGACATGCTCTCCCCGGGAGACAGTCCATCCAGGAGGCCCTGCTCCAGGGGCTGGGGTACTGGGGCCATGGCTGGGCCAGTGAACCCCGGGGGGGCTGTGGGCGGCTGAGGAGGGGGCAGACTGGGTCTCTGCCTGGGCTTAGGGGTGGGCCGAGACTTGGTGAGCGTTCCGGTCAGAGAGGGCGGGGAAGAAAGAGAGTGGGGCGCCCCTAATGGGGTCTGCCCTGGGGAGGATGGGGGCACTTGCCCTGGAGGGCAGGCCAGTCCATAAGGGGAAGGGGTGCTAGGAGGTGTGGGAGACAGGCTGACCGGTGACGGCTGACCTGTGGACTGGTCGGACATCCCGCCAGACTGGCCGTAAGGGACCTTGGGAGGCACAGGAGCCAACTTCTTGGAACCTGAAAACACACAACACAGTGACACTGAAGTCTCCTGTTAAACTTAAAATACATCCAAGCCAAAGTAAGCTCAGAGTCACAGAGACACCCACCTTTGCGCAGGGTGTGTGGACTGTGCTCTACAGAGTGGGGCGACTGGCTGCTGCACTGAGGACTACTGCTGGGAGGGACTGTTGGACCTGCCACCTGGATGGCTTTGTGGCCAATTACAGGTGAGAGCTCTTTACTCTTCAGTGAACTGAAAAAGACAAGCAGACATTAGTGCATGAACAGTATCGGCCACAGTAAGTTTGTGAAATGTCAGCAAACCTCATGCACATTACCTCAGTGCCACCACCACCACCACCACCACCATTATCATCACCACTTTAGAGTCTTTCACTATGTTTAAATACATTTGCAACATTACTGCCGATGTCAAACCGAGGTAAACAAGTGTTTACAGATCAAACGGTGTCCCATCTTTTGAAACGCATCAGGTTCAGAAATAAATGGTGCACATGATCCCTGAAAAGATCTTTCTGCATGTTAGAAGTAAATAAAAATGACAGAGCACTTGTGCTGCATTTGTACTGTTCTTACTGTTCGTACTGTCTTTTTCAGTGATGAAAATGTCATTGAAGTTATTTGGCATTGGTTTGTCAATCAGACAAACCAGATTGGTGTTTCACCACTGTTATTATATCCAGATGAATCCAGGTGTATACAATAATCACAACATATTCATTATAAAAAGAAAAAAATTAGTTTCAACAGAATAAAAAAGTGGTAAAAAAACTGTTTTTCAGAACTGAATTTGACACATTTGCCAGTCTTACTGCACTCAAAGAATCAAAACTTTGAATTCCTGTCCTCTCTGTAGTTACGGCGGCTCACAATGCTACAACAAACAAACCAGAAAAAGATGTTGATTGACGTACAGCACAGCTGGGATCTGAGCTGAAAACACCAAAATTTCAAAGTCAGGATGGTTTCCTCACCAAAATGCCACCAAACCAGAAGAATTCTCTCCAGCATGAGTGAGTGTGCATGTTTGTATCCGGGATCAAATAGGGAGAAGTAGCATAAATGCTTCTTTGGGGCGGAAAATGATTAATCAACTTCAGTATTAGCCTTTTTAGTAAAAGTAAAGCAGTGAAGATATAAAGAAAACAGAATATGGACACTGTATGTAACCAGATGTGATAATCTAAATCTAAAATTCAAGGTCTTAACTCTTTACTTTTTTTCGGTTTCTAAATTAAACCCAAGTTGTGTCACAAGGCACCAGTCATTTGAATAACATTTGATGTAGTCCATCTTTTTCTGACTTAATATGTGATATATAATTGACTTGTGCTCTAATATGTAAGAATACCTGTAATTAATGTCGGGAAAATACTCAACATGGACATGGACTAGTAGAGCTGACAACACAAGACCAAATTTATGTGGACACACGTCCACAGAAAGTCACGAGCGGGATTCACATTTGGGCTTATGTGACATCTAATCAACAGCCATCTCCTGCAGTCTCTTTGAGCTGTGTGTCCTCAAAAATAAACCATCTGAATGGGGAGTCACAGAGATACCAAATCACAAGAAGGAGCTCGTTCTGACCGCTGACAAAGATCTGCTGTAATGATTCACGCTGTCTTGTGTGGTTGTAACACCAAAAGACTTATGAGTCAGGAAACTGCCACAGTCGCTCTATACAAACTCAGCATTCTAGTTGGAAGATGCTTATGCTGTAGAACGACATCCTATACTGCAGCTCACCAGGTCGGAACTGCAGACAGGGTACTATGTTACTGAAACGCCCCTAAAAAACCTGATGCTTTCCTTCCGCTGGTTAGTAAAAAATTGCCGCAAACTGTAGAATAAATACATTCATATGCTATTTGATAGCCATATGCAGCTTTGACCATGTATTTATCATCTACTCAATACCAGCATGAAACTGAGCGCTATATAAGCCAGTAACATCCTTAGTTGCTAGGCAACCCCCATGAGAGGCATCCCTGGACAACCTGAATGTTACAGAATCTGAGGTATGTAATTTGAAGGGGGAGGAGGAGAAAAAAAAAAGCAAAAAGAAAATATGAGCCAGCGAGCTAGAGGAGAGGAGAGATACAGCTGCCACTCTGTGATGCATCCATAGTGGCCATGGGTGTGTTGTATTTACCTAGTCAGCCTGGGGGGTCCTCTCTCTCGGGCGCATGGACAGGCAGCCCACGGTGGGGGTGGGGGCGCGGACGAAGGGAGGCTAGGGGGGTTGCCAAGGGACTGGTCATGGCGGGTTAGTACCAAGGGGGTTTTGATGTAGAGTGGTGAAGCATTAGTATCTGGCGGGGGAGCATGCGACATGTCACCAGGCGGGCTGTGCTTGGGGAAGTGCAGACAGCTGGGTTTGGGGTTCGAATTGATGTCGAGTGACGAGGAGGAGGAGGAGGAAGAGGAGGAAGGGGGCGGGGCAGGGGGGGTGAAGCCAGACCAGCGCAGTGGGGGCGGGGGAGAGCCGGGCGGCTGGGACTCTGGACCCGGTGCCACGGGGCGAGCGCAGGGCGGGGGTTTGGGATAGAAGTGGTGGGCGGCAGTGTGGCAAGAGGAGGTGGGGTAAGGGGGGGGTGGCCGGTCCTCCCCTGGGGGTGGGTGGGCATGAGAGGTGTCCGGCCGATTGGGCGACACGTTGTCTGAGCTGTAGATATTAAGAGAATAGACAGCACAAAAGAAACAGCTCTAGTGATTGAACAGGGACACGCATTGGAGCGATATAGGATAAGCTGTTTTGATGATCAGGGTGTTAGTGTGTTAGTTGGTCCGTAGCCAAAAAACAGAAGAAAAAAAAATTTGCATTTTAGGGTGGGTGGTGGGCACCAAGCTCAGCACACAGTCAGCTTAGTGCAAATACAAAGACAAGCACAAAGAAACAGATAAGGAAAAGAAAGTTTTATTGCCAAAGGAAAAGAATACAGTGTGTAGGACTCCCCCTGTGATCACCTTGTGTCTGTACACTGCATGGAGCTGTGAGGATCTGTGCTGGTCTGCAGATTACAGTCTCATCAAGCTGAGCTGATGACTGAATATCTCCTCTCTGCTGCATACGGAAACCCTATCTGCCTTTATCCAGTGCAGTATATGACTTGTTTGCATTGCAGGTCCTGCAGTCAGCCCAGGGCAGTGTGAAACAGACACAAAACCCTTTCATCGGCTGAAAGAGCCACAGGAGAGGAGGGGAAAGCCAGCCAAGCCAGAAGCCATATTATCTCTTGTCTGCCACACAGGCAGAGCCAGCGACCATGAGGTGATTATTCATGTGTTTCACTATGATAATCATACCAAATAATGGTGAAATCAGTCAGAGTGTCAACAGAAAAAGGAAATAATTTACGACCAAAGCTGAGAAAGCCAAGCCACAACAATGGGATATTGGAAATATTAGCATGCTCGCAAAATGGACTTGCAGATTGAAGCTTAGTGCCATGTACAGAAACAAAACTTCCATACATTACTTGGACTAAAACCCTTTAGAGTCAAAAAATGTCATTATCTTTGTGAACATTTCCCCCACAGTGACGTCCTGACAAACAACAGGAAGAACTGAGGAGATGTGGAGAGTGAGAAATCATAATAACAATAGAATGAAATGTGAAGGTGTTGATGGGTAAACACTAAAAAGAACACGGAGGTCCTGCAAAGATGAAAAAAAAAAGGGAGTATGATTAAAACAGCCAAGGATCTCAGTCACACAGAGCTGTGGAGGTTACTGATAGTGATGATGGTGATGATGGCGGTGGCAATAAAAAGGAACAGGAGTGGATGCACGGGGAAGGGGCAGCGTCTCCACTGTCACTTACCAAACCCTTTCTCCAGGTGGGGGTGTCGCCGAGGGGGAGATGGCGAGCTCTCCGGGCTGCTCCGGGATGAGCGTGTCCGCAGGAGATCCGGGCATGCCTGGAGGGGTGGAGGAGGCCTTGCGTGCCAGCGTGGCTGAACCCTTGCGGGACACCCAGGAGGTATCCATAACCCGTACGCCCATACTGGAGACAAAACACACATAGTCATATGCGGCGATGGAGGAAGGGGTGAGTTGGGGTTGTGAGGAAAGAAGTGGGGGAAAAAGGGGCGTAATACGGTACCTTTGTATCTTCCTAATGCTGCGTTAGTAGGGGAGAAGAGAGGCAAAAAGGGATATGAGGTGAGAAGTAATGCAGACATGGTTCACAACACCACACTTAAAGCACTCAGCATAGTGTGTATGATGGGGTGAAGAGATCCACAGTGGCAAGGAGGAGCAGAAGTGACGCTGCAGAGGTGAGAGGAGGTCAGGCCGCTTAACCAACCTGCACTTTTCCACTGAAGGCTATCTACATGAAGGCTTGTTTTTCCTAATTCAACCTGTTTGGTCTAAGAAACAGCAAACAGGCAGCTCTCCCCCTAAGCTGATAATTACTCTAAATAGATAAAAGGCTATTTTCTCTCACCCCATATTGATAGCTGCCGATTACGGGATGCACAGATTGAGATTAGTGCCTATAATATTACAGCCTTTCCCTTAATTTGATGGGGGTGTTTTGGTGTGAAGGCATCGATTCTAATTCTGCCAGTGATTTTCCACCGGCTGGATGAATGACTCAGGCCAGGTGACGCGCTAGCCAGACTATGAAGGAGGAGCTGGGTGTGGGAGGATGGGAAGATGGCCCTGGAGAAATATTTCCTGAGCAAAAAAAAAAAGAAAAAAAAAAAGAAGTAACTAGCAGCCCTCCATCAGAGACCGGTTGCCATAGAGACAATGCCACTCAAGGCGATTCAGCTGTGTGTATTCAGATGAGACTTTACTAGCTATCTCTTCTCCTGATGAATGCTGATAATAAGGTGCTTGACTTGTTGACAGGTGACAGAAACGATGCAATCCTCACCCCTCTGTGGCTGCATGGTGGCACCTGACCCGCTGGAGTGAAAACTTTAAATTACAGGCTGCGTAAATACTCTGCCAATGGACTTTTAATGTGCATGTGCTGCTGGCCTCAAATGTAAGAATTAAATATCAGATGCCTGAGAGGAGGCGTGGGTGGGAGGAAAAAAAAAGAAAAGAGAGAGAAAAAGAGAGTGAGAGAGTGAGAGGTGGGCAGCAGAAGGATGCACTTGGCATCATACCCATCCTTCTTGTAAAACTCCAGCATCATGTTGTCAGTGGCAACGCTCAGTGGGCGTCGGCTCTGGTCGTGCTGCTGCTTGCGTTCCGATTGGTCCATGTCCGGTGAGGGCATGGAGCTGTAGTTGGAGTTGTGGTTGGTGTGGATCGGGCTGCCGTAGCTGCCTGTCAAGTTGAATTCAATCTCTGAGGGAGGAGCAGACGCGTCATCAGCATACACTATACTGATGTCACCTACAGTGGTGCGTGTATGTCTGTGTGAGTATGTGTTGGTCACACGTGTTTTATGAATGGCAGTCAAAGTATCTAATTGAAACAATGAATAAAATCAAGAATACGACTAGAAAGCCATTGGTGTGCCTTTCTGAGATTTACAGTGAATGAGAGGACATATTCTGAGCAGGCGTCAGGCAGGCGTCTGCAGTTTCAAACACATCATGCTTGTATATCACAATGTGTACAACGCTCCCACTTCTCATGTGTGTTTTTGTTTTGTTACAGCTGGTTTGCAGTGCTTTGTGTTTAGCGTAGGTGTGTTGAAGTGTTGTTTTTCCTGTAATGTGAACAGTCATGAAGGACAACCACAAGGTGTCAGCATATTAATAGAGGGCTGAGTAACAAAAATGGGGGTCATAACCTAAAATATTTTCTAAAATCCCATTATGCAATTACAATGCTGGTGGAGCCATAAAAAATTTACACGGTGCCCAGCCTGACTACATTATTACATACATAGAGTGTGATCCCCACCTCCAGGGAAGAACCAGTCAGCATGCTGGATAATGGGCTCAATTATGCCAACAATCTGCAGGGACATGGTGGTCATCATCTCCGTGATGTTCCTGGAAAGGAAAGAAAGAACTGAACCACAGTATAATTATGTGATACGTCTGAGTAAAAATCAAACCCAGCAAATATAATTGTATGCATGTAAAGTAGTTTTTAAAAAAAATCACATACGGTTCAGTGTGCGTCCAAAGTAAGTTAGGGCCAAGAACAATCGCCATGTTACCGGGAGTCATCTTGTTTGAGTCTTGGTACTCGCTCAGCTTGGCTAAGAACTTGATTAGATATCTGTGGGATTTGAATAAAACAGTTCACGTTTCATTGCGTTCGTTCCTTTCTGTCCGTCAGCTGCGCATGTCTGTGAACCACATAGTGCTAACGACTGTCTTGTTTTATTGCTGTTGCTCCTCAAATTGCAGTGGATTCAAAAACGTGCTCATTCACTGTGCAGGGCCAAGTTTCTCGATTAGACTGTTACGGCTGCGGGCTTACACATCCCAACCTGTGCCATCCCAACCAAAAGTAATAGCAGCAACAGTTTAAATCTGCAGGGATAGACATGTAGAGAAATTAACTACTGCCATTTTAGAACCTGCCATCTGCAGTACACGATTGCTACGGATGTAAACGTTATTGCCTGCAGGTGGTATAAGTGTCAGTGATGCAGAAGCAATTTGCCTGTATCTGAATGTCTGCATTTCAAACCTGCTGCTGCCGGTACTTTTCTTGCCTCTAGGTGGTGCATGTTGGGCTGAGACTGCTTCTGGTAGTTTACAGTTGGATGATACTGTCTGGACCTGGTTTTCTGTAAAATTTCCCTCAATGACACAGTTGTTTTCCTTTTGAGGAGTTCCTCCTTGTCTTCTTGGCAGGGCAGTGAAATGTTCACAAGCTTTTCATTTCACTAAACATTGAGCTGGTTTGGAGAACTGTGTGAACACAATCTTTGTGCTGTTTATATTTTTTATTTTCTTTCTTTTTTTTATAGATCGCCACATGGGATCACCTACAAATGATGGGACAGAAAATCAGGAAACCACTGACCTGAAGTTGTTCAAGTTGTCTGTGGGGAGTTTTTCACAGGCTGCCATTAATGCTTGTAGTCTCTTATCCATATCTTGAATGCTGGGGGAATAAAAAAAAATCATTATGCTTTACTGTTGCTCCACTTCTTAATAAATGCCACCATTTTTCATTTTGGCAGTTAAGATCCCCCTTATGAAGATTTTGGACTATTTTCTGTTTTCCATCGTGGCCGATGGCATAATTCAAGTTCATGCTATTAATAAGAAAACAGCGACTCACTTGGAGGCCTGAATCCATTCATCATAAAGTTCAGTGGTCATCAGTGGCTCAGGGAGCTCACGGAGGTATGATTTCAGAGCCCCTTTGGGTGAGAAAAACAGGGAGAAAGTGAAAACTAGTTAGCTTATTTTTTTCGGAGGAGGGGAGGGTTGTTTTCTCTCTTCAGCACACTGGTGAGGCCATGCCCCATATCTCCACTCCCCTCTAGCAGGCCCTTGCAGCGAGTACAGCTGCCAGATTCAGATTGCTCAACACAGATTTCATGCTAATGTGTGAAATGGACAGCAATATCAGAACAAAAAGCCTTCGGGAAGAGAGCACTGAGGGCAGAGCCGGTGAAGACCGCACTGTAAAAGTTATGCTCAGCCAGAGAGCTGCACTTTACGCCAACTAGGTGCAAAATCAATCTATAAATGTTTGCACAATATAAAGGACCTTTCAGCATAAAAAAAAACCTGGGTAGAAATGTCTGCCTTTAACATAAATGTATTTTACACTTTTTCCATGATTAGTTATGACAAAGTGTAGGGGTTGTTGTTATGGAAATAGGCTTTGAACAAGGCATCAGTGTGGGTGTAGTTCACCTGCGATGGCGTGTGGGTCGGAGGAGTACTCCTGCACATCCAGAACTCCACAGTCCAGGGACGCTTTCAGCTTCTTTAGCTTGGAGGCTGACGGAGCCACTCTGAAGAGGCCCTGCAGCCCACGCAAAGGAAAGACATAATCATGTGTAATTATCAGATCTAACATGACCTGTGCATAAACGCTGCGCAAAAGTAATAGCCTCTACTGCTGCGCACTTGACATCAGTAGGTGATAAATAACACATGAACACACTGGTGCTTTTTCATACTTCAGTTCTGGTTATAAGTAACCATTTTCTTCAGCACCCTGTGAAATTTTAATTGATCCAATTACCACAAACAAATAAAATCGCAGAAGATGATCAGTAACCTTGATCTCACATCCTCGATTGTGTTTATATTACTCAAAATTAGAAACCCGCGAATAATGTTGCCTACTGTTGCAAAGAGCTCGCTACTTGTCCTCTTCCTCCATCCTCAATTTAATTTAATTTGATTTTAAAGGTCAAGAAGATAAGAGCCAATATAAGAGACCCAGAGAAGAGGTAAGATAAAGTCTGGGTTAAACTCTTTACTGAGTATTGGAAGGAACAGCAGCTCCTATCTTTAAGAATTATTTTAAAGAAACACAACAAATGTGGCATTTTTAAATTGATATTGGCACATTTACAGAATACATTTCATTTATGTGAATGTCTGGATACATACAGCCTCTGTTGCCAACATATTCGGCAAGTGTGATTGGTTGCAAGGTAGCAATCTTTTAAATTGAAGGGCATAAACATTATGTTTAAGCGCCGGGTGATTTTCATGGCATACACTTGTGTATGATTAAAGATGAAAGAAATATGCATATTAGCTAACAATTAAAATGTCTAAGTGATGTATATAACAATGTGTGTGTGTGTGTGTGTGTGTGTGTGTGCCCTCTACCTCCTCTTGCATGCCACACTCCAACAGCATGGTGACACA